>JAFNEN010001247.1:0-33971 GCA_019343175.1 Oedothorax gibbosus
CGCTTTTATTAACGTTTTAAATAATTAAATAGCTTTAAAATAGAAGTTTTATTATTTAATATGTTCTTTTTATATATCATTATTTAATTTTTTTTAAAATGCTTTTGTTTTTTAAATGCGAATTTACCAAGTCTTTTAATTGAAGTCTCCGCTGCAAAGCGTTTTTTAAACGCGTTAAAGCTCAATTAAAGAGTGTGTATAAATTGCAGTTGAAAAGCAGTAGTAATAGTAAACAATAGCTATAATTTCGTTCTATCTTATAATACTTACTTATTCTTAAAAAGGGCAATCATTTTTTGTCTTAAAACATGCAATTTATTGTTCTGAAAAGCAAAATTCGACTGCTTGTACGTTCTATGGATTTTTACGTTAAGCCTAACTAAATTGCAAGAAGCACATAAAATTTAAATATACAAAGCGTGTATAAGCCGACCCTCCATTTACAAAAAAAAAAAAAAAAACTAAAACTAATCTAATTTCAGTTTAGTTTGAATTATCGCCGCACTAGAGCTACACGAGGGCTATTGGCGACGGGCGACTGAGTAGGCACCCAACGCAACCGTTAAGAGTCATTAATTCATCGGCACGAACTCTTTTACTATCTTTCTCGAAAACCAGATGTCGCCGTTTTTTTAAACTAGAAAAAACACTTTATCGCCTACTAGGCGAAAGCAATCGTTCAGTGCGTTTTTTTTATCGCCAATGAAATTCGGGCCCCAACGACTGAGGCCCCCAGGGTCTGGATTCCTTCCCCCCTCCTCTAGAGGGGATGAAGAGATGAAGAACATAGAGGATTCTTTGAATGTCGGGGTTCTGGGTGGTTTTAGCTGATAACTATTTTAACTGGTTCTGATACTAAAGCTTACAATTTGTAGAACATTTATAGAAGTAAAGAAATTTAATAAAGTGATTATATTTTTTGCAACCATATTACGTCATTAAAAGTTTATATTTTTGGAATGATTGCCTAAAGAAAAATTTTTTATGGCACAAAAAATCTTTTCTGAAAATCGATTTTAAAATGTTTTAAAGTAAAATTGCTAAAATTAAAAACTATTTGATGTTAGTTTAACTATTTTATGGTTTTTTTCTTAATTTATTATTTCAATTAACGAATGTGAAAGATTATGTAATGGAAGTATTGAAGTGCGGTCGAAAATCCGAATTTTGCTTTTGGAGGACGCTGAATTAAAAAAAAATTGTTGTTTTTTCTTTGTAAACAAATTTTCGTCTGTCATTATCAGATGGATGTAATTGATTCAATGAACGGTAATGGAAAGTCGTGAAGTGGTACACACTCCTAGATTTTAATTATGATTAATACATTATTTCATCGAAGCAATTTCGCGAAACTTGAAAAGTTGTGTTTACGACGGGTTTCTTTATAATAATTCATTATCAGTGATTTGCTATAAACGCTACAATAATTTCCTTAACGTAACAACTGTCTTTAGTTTGTTCAAATACTACAAAGTTCTTTCAACCACAATACAGATCTTTGTTGTACAAAGTCTATAGTGGTGACAGATGATTCCTGCAATTACAATATGATGCATAGAATGTAGAGGGAACTAGGGACATTTGACCCCTAAGGGTACATGACCCAATGCCTTTCTCTCAGCAATGGAAAAGTTATGTGAGTTGAAAGTGGCATCACTTTTTTCCTTTCAGCCAGTTGATCACATGGTGAAAAAAAAAGCTGAATCATAGCGTATTTGTTAAGTTATGCGAAGAAATACGTTTTCATGCACTGAAAGTAAATTTTTGAGAGCGTAAGGTTTTTCGGTCTACATTTTTTGGTTTAAAAGAAAGATTTTTTCAATTAGTCATTTGTTTAGTTCATGCTATTAGCTACAGTTACATGCATAATATTGCTAATGTAATTATTCGCAAATGTCTTTGTTTTGGGATTAAACAAAAAAAGTGCAACTAGGGATAAGTGACCCAAGCCAATTAGGGATATGTGACCCAAGTAAACACAAAAGTAGACAGAAGTAGACCAAGTAATTTTTTTAAAATATCACGGAAGTCCCAAAACTCAAATGTAAATGACGGGTCTTTAACGAAGTATAAGGTTTGTTTGGAAGGTACAAGGGAATTTTTTTTAACGAGCTTACAATTCAATATGCAGAAAAAATTGATGGAAAATGTTTTCAAATGTCCTAAAATGGATAATGCATCCCAAAATGATATTGATAAAATAGTAGCGATTCTTCAACCACATGTGTTTTCTTTGCAAAATAAAAGAAGCCCCAGTTTCGTATTTCGAACAGAATTTACTTTTAAATTTGATTATTTCGTTAATATAAGCATAATTAATGAGATAAAAATAAAAGTAATAATTTTGTCTGAAAATACTATGAAATTTATATAAACTTTATAATATGATATTAGTTTTGTTATTTGGTAAAAGTTTTTTGATTATTTTAAGTTATACTACCACATTTTGGGGTTGGGTCACGTATCCCTGATAGGTGGGTCATGTATCCCTATGCATTGGGATACATGACCCAAAACTAAAGTTTTAATAATTTATATTTTACTACTATTGCATTTAATACTACAGAAAAATACTAATATATATTGTGTACTACTTTATGAAGTATAAATTATCTGCATTTACACATTCATAAATAGTGTTTTTTAAAAGTTACAAGCAAAAAACTTCGAGTGGGGTCATATGTCCCTGGTTCCCTCTATGCTTTCTTCAAGAAAATGTGTTAGAGAAAGCTTTAAAAATTTGATATTGGGGTATATTCCAAAAGGAGATATTATTGCTAGATTGGAAAGGAGATATTATTGCTATTATTGCTGAGATACTCATAATATATTCTGGGGTCCCGAATATTCATAGAACGTGTATATCGGGGATCAACTATTTCTGGCGTTAAACAATCAAAAAAGTTTTAAGTTTTTTTTTTCATTTCTTTTGCCCAAAAGTTGTCATCTCTTAGAACTTTTTCTGTATAAATCCTAAATGGAGTATAGAACAAAAATGCAATAACTTCTTTTGTTTATCTGTAATTGTCCCTGAATTTTAAACAAATATGTGTCTTTTGTCTATACGTAATGTCTCCGTTTTTACATCAAATTTTAGAAATTAAATTTGTTTGTTATTTTGTTATTAGATATAACTTTTAGTAAGTGAAAATGAGAAGAATTTAAAAAATAAATGTAATAAATCTGAATTCTTTTGTATGTACATATGTATCTCTCTGAAGATTTTTTAATACTTTTTACTGGTATGGGGACGTACATAAATTACGTCACGCAAAGTTTTTGACTTTTTTAACCACTCTTTCGCCTCCCCCTTTGTCACGCTGCTTCACGTTTGATCGAATCCCTCCCCTTAAAATTGCGTCACGTTGTAGCACTCCCCCCCCTCCTTTTTTTTTCAAAGAAAGGTTAATATTAATATTTTCCTTTGATTCTGAAATTTGAAAAAAAGAGCATATTTATATAATATAATATTTTTAAAAAAATTAATTTCGAAAGAAAAAAGTTAAATTTATATAAAATAATTTATTAAAAGGAATAGACCAACATTGTATTTACATTTCCGTTGTCCAAGGACTAACTAGCCATTAGCTAATACCATAAAAAGGGGCCTGGGTGTAATCGGATTTTTTTTGGGTCTTTTGGTATTCATCCAGGTCCTAACGTAATAGGACTAGTCCTCTGTAGTAAGTAGCTGATAGTCTTCTGATTGGTCAAGATAGTGTCACAATTTACAGCGTGTTACGAAGTACCATTAGGAAAAGGTCTGTAAAATGTAAGAGGCTAATAATTCCAACGTTGTGGCATATAATAATCCCCCTATCCTCTTTCTGAAATAAAGTGTTTCTCATGATGATCTTATGATAAAAAAAATTAAGATTTTTTTTCTCAAAAACTTCATTTAATGCAAAACAGATTTTCAATGCAAAAGTGAAATATTCCGAATCGTTACGTCACGCAAGCGATTACCCCTACCCCCTCCATGTCACGACCCGTCACGTTGGAGCGCACCCCTCCCTCCCCTTCTGTGCATGACGTAATTCATGTACGTCCCCCATTTTCTAATGTAATATTTTTAAGGATTTACATATATTTTACTTAATTTACAAAAGAAAAAAAAGATCTCAGTTGTGACAATAGCTATAAGCATAGCACATACTAAAAAGCTCCGAATTTTGAATTTGGAAACTGGAACAGTTGATTTTATGATTTGACTTGGAAAATATTTTTAGTCATTTATAAGAAGAAATTATTTTCTTAATCCTGATGCAAAGATGTAATAAAAAATAAGTGCTTTGATAGTTATGTGGTTATGCCTTGATAGTTATGGATACATGTGGAAAGTCTATAGTGGTGACAGACGATTCCTGCAATTACAATATGATGCATAGAATGTATGCTTTCTTCAAGAAAATGTGTTAGAGAAAGCTTTAAAAATTTGATATTGGGGTACATTCCAAAAGGAGATATTATTGCTTGATATGCAAATCTTATTCAAAGTAGCTTAGAAGTTAGACATATATGACACTCACTTCACATTTTGAAAGGAGTAATGAACTTGAATTTCTAATTCTTCAGCTATCAAGCAACGTAGATTCATAGAGATGAAAGAAATGAAGAATTTTTTTCATTCATCTGAACTTTCAGTTGAAGAAATATAACGTTGAAAAATATGGCGATGTAAAATAGTTAAAAAGTATCACGGTTTTAATTTGCTTCAAATAGATAACACCTAATAAAGGATTTCCTTATGATAGTTATGGTTTTCAATAAATAGTCTTTGGAATGTGACACTTCGGTTAAATATGATTATTGACAAAACTTGATTTATTCTTGGGGAAGTGATAACTGGGCCTATGTAGATGTCCCGATGTAATATTGGCACCTTTTTAGACACATTCTTGAATTTTTTGTAGAATCGATTCTAAGTACCAGTGTCTGTTACAAACCTAGTTTACGTTATAAACGTAATGTGAAATCTAAAAAATTAAATATCCTTCTTATGTTCAAAATCTTTTATCAATTTCAATTAACAGCAACATTGGAATTCAGTCATGTGGCACTGTCTAATTCTGAGTGATTTAGTTTTAGTTGTTTTGCAATGATTGTTGCAACGTTTTGCTTTACAATATTCTAATGCTCAATCAGTTGAAGAAATCACAATTAAAAATCCTTGCTGAATTTGGCCAAGTTGTTTTTTGTCCAAAATCAGGGGTAAATTGGATTGTTTTCAATAATCTTTAAGTTTATATCATCATGAGGTTAGTCAATTTCATTTAAAAAGAATAACAGTTTCTAGTTGTTTCCCTAAAGAAAGGAGATAAACTGAATTCTGCAATTTGGTTCCCTGATATAGAGTGACATTACAATATCTAATATCCTGAAAATATCTATCGACAAAATATGTTTCAAAATCAAAATATTGGAGGGGGTATTGTGGAGGATTACAATATTTGTTTAAATTTTCAGAATTAAAAACATGAATTTAATATCGTAAGTTGCAACTATATGGTTTACTAGATGTATATCTTGAGCCAGTCTAAAGATTATTTTTTGGGTCAAATTAAAAACTATGCAGATCTGTTTTTGTTAATTTATTCTTTTTAATAATACTTAGATGCATGAAAAGATAACTTAGCTAAGTCAATTTTATAATGTTTGTGGCTTTTTTTCTCTTCAAAATGCTGATTAAATTCAGTTAAATTCTTATCTATTACTCTGCTTTACATTTGAGAAGCTTGGGGAAGCTTGTAAGTAAGACACGATAAGTTTTATATTAAACTTTGTATTAATCAACTAAAAACGCTATTGTATTTTGTATCTTTAAATTCAATAAACAAAGTTTTGAGTACCAACAGAGTTATCTTTTTTTATTACAGTGAATGAAAATTAATGTTTCAAATGATCAATTAGTAACATCAGTCTTTTTAATATGCCAATTTAGCACATTTTTCTGTAACCTACCATTTCATCTTATATTATTGAAATTGATGCATCTTTATTTGATTTCAAAAATAACCATTACCCTAATACCCTATTCCGAATTCTTACAACAAGAAAAAGTAATAAAGAAAAAAACGTTCTTTGACCAATGACCACAACCCTAGCTTTCTCAAACCGGCTTTTGAATTGTCCCATACGACTGTCCTGTTACCAAGCGTAACCCAACCCCCTTAGGTAAGTCCGATGCTTCCCCCCCCCCCCCCCCCCCTACCAGCAAGCCACTGGTAAACCGCAAAGGCATTTTCTACGAAGTCACCAAGGGTTCTATGTAAAGTACAGGGGGGAAAGGGGTTCCAGATGTTGACAGATGCGACACTAACTCCAGCGTCTTTTCTATTCAAAGAACCCCCCACCATATGTAGAGATAACGTACACTCTAAATTAGTTGGCGACACCTTTCAGGTGATCGCCAAATGTGGGGTTGCCATAATTCGCTTTCCAAAAAATAGCAACAACTTTTCTTAAATTTTTGAAAAATACAAATATTTCAATTAAAATTTTTATTTCGTAATGAACTGAAAAATAAAAATTTCGATTGTGTTCAAAATATATAATTATTGCAGTATCTTTATTTTTTTACTGAGATACATCGTCATACACTAAAGACATTGTATTTGCCACTGATTTCCAAACTTTAAAAAATTATTAAAAATACTCAAGATGTGATTTTCAAATTTTTTTTTCTGATAGTCTATTTTAATTCTTTTGTTCTTTAAAATGGTGTCAAAAACTAGTGGCCAGTATTAAAATTGGGGCGTCATTTAGTCGAAGAAGATTCTCCATAGGAATACCATTACGATTTTCAAGGGGTGAAATTCGGCTTCATGACTCTTAAGGGCGATATAGTACGCAGCAATGGGACTTTGGAGCATATTTTACGTGCACTCCCCTACACGGGGCATTATTTGTCGGACATTTTTGGCTGCACGGGTCGTTTATAAGTCGGCAGTTATTTTGTTAGGAATAGCCCTCATGTAGCTCTAGTGCGACGCCAATTCAAACTCTAACAGTGGATTGTTAGAGTTTTATGTTGAAATATCGTCACACTAGAGCTACACGAGGGCGACGGGCGTCATAATTGAGAAACACAGTCAAGTGACGAGCGGACACCTGAGAAGGCATCCAACGCAATTTTTAAGGTCAAGGTCATCTGCAGCTTTGTGACTTTGGAGCATATTTAAACTGCACTTTTCCCGGGGTATTATTCCGAAGAATAATTTTTAGCTGCACAGACTGTTTATAGGTCAGCAGTTATTTTAACAATACTCGGTCCCGAACCTGGGATCGTTCGCATACAAAGGCAAGTGGCTAACTGACTGGGCTCTCCAGCCTTTTGCTGAATTGTAAAATAAAGTTTAGAGTGATGTTAAGCATGTGATTTTCTTAACACATATATGTGTGTAAATTAAAAAAAACTCACCATACTAGGTAAAATGCTTGATATTTTCATGTTTACACATAAATATGTGTTTTTGACCTTTTGTCAATTTACACGCCTCCCGTTTACACATACAAATGCGTAATTTGGTGCCTCATATGTGTAATTCTTGAAATATACCCATAATCGTGTGTAAATTTTCAAGTTTACACATTTAGTTTTTAGAGTGCAGTAGGCGACAATTTATTAAAAATCGGACCTTTGGATTGATTTGAGTTTTATTTTATCGCATGCTTAGGATTTCTCTTATAATTATTAATTTTTCTTTCACCTTATTTTGTAATAAAACAAATAAACACTGAGAGATATAAGTTAAAAAGTTTTATTTTCCCAACTATAGATTGTTAAATTGCGTTGAGAGATATTTTGAAGGCTATAAAATTGTTGGATTTTTGCTTAAAATTTCAAATATTTTTTTTACAAATTTTAAATTAAAGCTGATATACAGTATAGCTTTCACATTTAGAACAAAAGGGGCAATTTTACCCATCTACTTTACATATTATAGCAAATGATATATAAAATTATTGAATTAACGTAAGAAAGTCCTTAAAAAGTAGCTTTTTTCTTACAATTAAAGTTGAACTAAAAGCTGTGCTAAGGATTTTTTTCTAAGATATATAAATAAATCTTGTGTGGAATTGGCCCTAAGTAACAATTTCCGTTTAAAAACCCCTCAACTTTTCAACATTTTTTATCGAAAAAATAAGAAGATATGTCAAATCAAAGAGTTTTATTTCCTCTTTGTGTCAAATCGCTTATTATACTTCAGATTGAAAATCAAAATATCGTGCATGTAAAATAAATAAACAGCTTGGCAATTTGGCGCAATATGACCTGAAGATTTGGCTTCAACCAAAACAGAGCCGTGACGTCAGTGTAGCGACAGTCACCGATTCACCTGATTGGTTGTTGGGACCAAGTTGATCAACTCCGTCGCGATGAAACGACAGAGTTGTAGAAAATTTCTCCAACGCCTACGTCATAGCACGTGGCAATTTCCACCAATCATGGTTCGAACAGAAGTTGGGTTGAGGGTTGGGTTGGGGAAAAATCTCTCGTGTGATATACCCTTAAGTCAAGTCAACAAGTCTTTCTTCTCTCTAATGATGTCCACCTCCCCACAGGAAGTCAACCCCCACATCCGTTTTCCCCCACTGAGAAACCACAAGGGGTCATGAGGTCGTCTCTGGCATTCCTGCAAGAGAGTCGACTGCCACCACGGTACAACTCTTTCCCCCTTAGCAGAATTTTTCACAAGTATTTATTGGGAAAAATTCGTCAGTGCCTGACATACCAGAGAGTGTGACAAAAGAGCAACATAAAATATTACACATAGTATGCAAATAAGCACTACAAATCATAAGGAAACACAAAACTTATTCTTTTTGTAACATATGATTAAAACAATAATAAAATACACAATAATCAGATAATAAAAAAAACATTTAAATCAAGGTGACATCTTTAATTAATGCATTATGCGACTAAGACCGTCAGCATTTACATGTTTTTTCCCCGATCGATGTACAATTTTAAAATCATACGGCTGAAGAATTAATGCCCAACGCATTAATCGAGGGTTGGAACTGGCGTTGTTCCTCAACCAAGTTAGTGGATTGTGATCTGCAATATAGATATATGTATATATCTGCAATATAGATATATGTATATCTCTGCAATATAGATATAATGTATCTCTGCAATATAGATATAATATATATCTCTGCAATATAGATATAATGTATATCTCTGCATTATAGATATATGTATATCTCTGCAATATAGATATAATGGATATCTCTGCAATATAGATATAATGTATATCTCTGCAATGTTGAAATCTCTGCAATGTTAATACCAAATTTCTTTTCTTTTTTAATTATTTGGAATAAAAAAAAAGGAAAGTTTGCAAAATAATAATAATTTTTGTTTGTTTTGGCGCAAAAATTATAAATATGTTGGAATTCAGTTAAAACACGAATTTTTAAAATTCTCAAAAACCATCTTATAAATTAGGCGTATTTATGGGTATTTTTTAAAAAATCCTAATGAGCTTTTTTATTTGACAAACCTAAACGTTAGTAAATCGTAACCAAAACACCTACTTCCTACTAGAACCTCGAAATAAAAATTCGATCATCGATTCAAAATTACTTCTAGTGGACCCAAACTTAGCCAAAAAAAAAATCCATCAAAGATATCTTGATGTGACCAGTTTAGAGCTAAGTAGCCAAGTTAAGGGCTATTTATCTATAGCTTTTGTGTTTGTTACAACCCTGTAGGAGAGGGGTGTGAAAGCTGCAAAAATAGCCCCTTATAACGTATTTCGCAGAAAACAGTGGTAATTGTATCCGACTATGTTTATTGCGTCAGATAACGTTAACTTCTCTTGGGCCATTACCACGTGTTGTGAGGTGGGTGTGAATCTGGGGCCCCTTTTAGGGTTTGTGTTGTGTTTGTTTTTCAACTCGAACGATGAAATTCCCAACTTCCAAAAAAAATCTTTTCGGGAGCAAAAGCGTAAATTCTGAGGGGCCCCTTTTGACTTGGAAGTTGCGGGGCCCCTAAAATGTACGGGGCCTGTAGGCAACTGCCTACCTTGCCTAATTGAATTGGTAATCCGGCCCTGAATCTAGCTCTGGTGCGACGATAATTCAAAAATAACCTACCCCCCTGAGTAGATTACGAATATACCAAGGCGGAGGTCGAAATTTTTGCGCATGGTTTATTTATTGGCTCAAGAACGTTTTTGAAAGCATATTTACTACTCTTTTTTTACAAAATTTGTTTTTTTTTTAATAAATTAAATTTTTGGTTGTTTTATCGGTTTTAAAGAATATTCATAATTTGTCGTTCATTTTCATATATTTCATGTGTAATATAACTTAAAACTGTTTATAAAATTTTAAATTAGGTAGCTTACATTAGAACATCATTAAAAATGGAATTAAATTTAATCTAATGTAGCTCTAGTACGACGAAAATTCAAAGTAACCTACACCCCCCCCCCCCCCCTGAGTAGATTACGAATATACCAAAGCGGAGGTAGCGTGGTTTATTTATTGGTTCAATAAATAAAACAATTTTATCGGTTTTAAAGAATATTCATAATTTGCAGTTCATTTTCATATATTTCATGTGTAATATAACTTAAAACTGTTGATAAAACTTAAAATTAGGTAGCTTACATTAAATAACAAGAATGGAAACATCATTAAAAATAGAATTAAATTTAATCTGTGTTAAATTTAATCTAGTGTAGCTCTAGTGCGACGATAATTCAAGACTAATTATAAATTACTCATTGATATTATTTATTCATTAAATAATTTTTTATATTATTTTTTTATTAATTAATAAAAAAAAACTATTATATTAATAAAATGAAAAGCACAAAATCTGGGCTTTTTTTAAAAAATGAAAAACCGGTTGTTTTTCCAAATTCTACCATCGCTAGTGTCATGTTTATGTGTAGGCAACGCGCATGCGCGGTGAGCATACACAATGCGAGTTTAGCTTTTTTTTTCTTCTAATTTACACGTACGTAGAGAGTACTAAAATAACCTCGAAAGCATTTTCCTCCCCATCCCAGCATGTGGTTTTCTTCGAAATGGCGTGAGTGTGTGTTTTTTCCCTACCCTACTTGGGTTTGAACTGTTCGGATTGTTAACCTCACAACAGAACCTCAAACGCGTTAGGTTTAGAAAAGCGATGCTCCCCCGTGTCCTAGAAAACCAAGCAAAGGGAGGGGGGGGGGGGGGGGGGGGGGGAGGAGAAAGTCTTTTCGAGGCTCGCATTCTGGATAGACAAGGTTTTTTTTTTTTAAAAAGAATCTGGGCTCAGCTTATTGAAACTCGTTTTTATGACCTGGATTAGATGATTGCTATTAGTTTCACAATCCTGTCGCTTACACTATAAAAGATAAATACTTTTGAACACCAATTATTTTCTGTTCTGTTTTTTTTAAAGTTTCAGTTTGAATTATCGTCGCACTAGAGCTACACGAGGGCTATTGGCGACGGGCGTCATAATGTAGAACCATAGTCAAGCGACGAGAAGACACCTCAGTAGGCACCCAACGCATCAGCTAAGGGAGACATCGTGCGCATTGTTGGGACTTTCAAGCATATTTAACGTCCACTCCCTCGACACAGAATGATATTCTTCTGACATTTTTGGCTGCACGTGCCGTTTATAGGGCGGCAGTTATTTTGGCGATGACTGGACCCGAACCTGGGACCTTCCGCATGCAAGGCGAAAGCCTTAACCGAGTTTAGTTTGAACTATCGTCGCACTAGAGCAACACGAGGCGAATACGAACTATTGGCGACGGGTGTCGTATATTAGCACCACATTCAAGTGACGAGCCGATACCTGAGTAGGCACCCAACGCAACTGTTAAAATCACTTAATAATGTTTTATAAAATAATAGCTATATAGTCTATATAAAATATTAGACTGGGCTCCCCAGCCCCCTCACTTCAACAAGAGGAGCGACAGAAATGTTCTTTAAAAAAATGTTATAATGTCTCAGTTTGGCTTCCACTGTCTATTTGTATTTTTCAAATACGCAGGAACGCAGTCGTTATACCCTAACTAATTAAGAATAGACAGACTTAAGATTGTAACGTAGAGCTTTTAATGGTTTATTAAAACACAAACACTAATGTATAATAGAGAAACAGGGAAATATAGTTTGGTAATTTAGCAATTTTAATCGTTTCCGGCTGTAGATGTCTAGACTCCTTTAGGAGCTTTAACACAGCCAATTACGTCTCGTGATTTAGAACCGCGGTCCTGACGAGGTTGACACCTAGTGTGGCGTCCGAAGAAACTTCGCGCGACATCGTACGCTAACATCGTCGGGACTTTGGACTCCACAGATTTAACGAGCATGTCTATCCCAGTATACTCGGGTATTTTAGTTGGATTTCGGCTGCATTGGTCCGTCTGTCTGTCTGGAACCACGCTACAGATCTAACTAAAAGAGCTAAAGACTTCACACTTGGCATACGAGTTTCTAGTACCTGTCGAACGCCATAATAATGTTTTCGAGAAAATTGCGCATTCGCAAGAGTAGCTGCCATAAAAAAAAGTTATGTTTTATTATTAAAAATTATGTTATTATAAAGTTATTGAAATAGCCTTTAACCCTTTCACTCTCAATAATTCCATTTGGAATCATAAAACTTGCGATTTTTTTCTCACTAAGTTAAACTCGCACTTATTTAAAATAAATTTTGTAAAATTCCGCATAAATTTTTATCTACATATATTTTTTCTTTTTCTATCGTTAGGTGGAAGAATCCTGTCTTTTGAAGAATTTATTAATGTTTGTTGTATTTAAATGGAAATATGAAAAACACGGTACAAATAATATTCACTCTAGAATAATTCTATTAAATAATTGGCCCTAAATTCTTTTTGATTGCATGTTTAATTGTTTAAAAATCTAATGTTAACTATTTTTAACAAATAAAGTTTTGAAAAATTATAGTTTTAGTTTATTCTTAAGTTACGGTTACAAAATTGCTTAAATTTTCGTTAAAAAAATTAGTTCATTCGATTCATTCTGGATGCATAATGAGTCTATTTCACGAATTTTATATTTTTAAAATACAAAATAAAAAGTTGGGAATGAAAGGGTTAAATATGTGTATTTATTTATAGAGCGTTAATTAAAAGTAGTGTAGTGTTACACACCCCTGGTTTTTCCACCACCAGCATATATTCTTCGGTTCTTGCTCAAGAGTGGGGCTGGGGAGCCCAGTCGGTTAAGGCGGTCGCCGTGCATGCGCAAGGTCCCTGGATCGGTGCGGGGCATCGCAAAAAATTTCTGCTGACCTATAAACAACCCCGTGCAGCAAAAAAAAAATGCCCGACAAATAATAACCCGTGAAGAGGGAGTACACGTTAACGTTAAATATGCTCCAGATCACAGTCCTGACGCTGCATATACGATATTGCCCTTAAAATATGTTTTGGGTGCCTACTCGAGTATTCACTCAAGTGTTTCACTTGACTGTGGTTCTAAATGACGTCTCCCGTCGCCAATAGCCCTCGTGTGGCTCTAGTGCGACGATATTGCAACATAACTCGACGATATTGCAACCCTTGCTCAAGTGTTCTTGACAACAACAAAAAAGAACAAGCCATTATTTTCTTTTGCATCTTTACTTTGACCGCGATATTAATTATTTATTCTGCCTGCAATAACAAAACCGGCAACCATAGGAGAAAAGAGACAGCATTTCCTTGAGCTATTGCCTTCCTTGATAATTATGGGAGCATTCACATATTGCGTAGATGGTTGAAAACTAAACCCTTTGAGACTTCGAGAATACGATCGTGCATGTGCATGTTTTACGTCGTGAGTGGCAACAGATCCAGCTGTATTGCTTTCTTTTTTGGTCCTTCTTGAATTACATTTGTTTTGGGTGCTTACTCAAGTGTCGGCTCGTCACCCAACTGTGGTTCTACATTATGACACCCGGGTCGCCAATAGCCCTCGCGCAGCTCTAGCGTGACGTTAACTCTACTTAACTCTAAAAAAAAGCTCAATTTTAATCAAGTTCGTTTGGAATTATCGTTGCACTAGAGCTGCACTATGGCTATTGGCGATGGGCGTCGTAATTTAGAACCACAGTCAATGACGAGCCGACACCCGAGTAGGCACCCAACGCAACCGTTAAGGGCGACATTGTACGCAGCGTTTGGAATTTGGAGCATGTTTAACGTGCACTCCCTCTACAGGGGGTATCACCCAGGTTCGGGTCCGGGCATCGCCAAAATAACTGCCGACCTATAAACGGCCCGTGCAGCCAAAAATGTCCGACGAATAATACCCAACGAGCTTATAATAGGGGTAGAGCGGCTAATGGCAACCATGCCGTGGAACACACATGGAATCACGTGACCGTAGGAGGAATTTTTTACATCTCCTACAACAAGCTGGCTGTGTATGTATGGCAGAAGAGTTTGTAAAAAGATTAGAAATGCCCAATTCCAAAAATACCAGCTGACTTAAAAGCATTTGCATTGACTTAAACAGAACCTTGCCATAGACCTTTTAAATGTGAACCATAACATTTTAAAGCATAATATTTAGAAATCTTTTTTAAGAAATTAAGTCTGTCATTAAAGTGTTAATTATTTATATATTATATTGTTAAATCTTTAATAATATTGCCATCTGTAACTATTATGGCTTAATAAAATAAAAAATATAATTTATATAATACAGATTCTGTTGTAAAGAATTGAAAAATGACTCAATGTATTGAAAATTCATGTTTCCCCCACTTTTGATTACTGTATAGCTAATATTCTTGTATATTAAACATGTAAAATTTGTAAGGTAATATTTGCTGTGTAAATTTTTAGCGTTGTTTTTACTTTTTCTGATGCTAAAAAAAAATTGAAGAAATAAATTTTGAATGCTCCTTTTTTATTTGTATTTCATTGAAACTTTTATTGACTGTTTCGTAATTAAATGCTAAGTAAAGTGTGATTTTTTTTTCGAATTTTTTTCAAAAGCTTGATTTAATCCAATTTTTATTTCACAAAATCAGTGTGAACATGGTACACAGTGGCTTCCTAAGCTATCCTACACATTTGTCTACAGTTTCTACATGTATGTACATAAAAAAAAATCAAAACAGTTAATAAACAAAAAGAGTATCCTATTATCTAGAATGTAAACTGTAGCCTTAGTGCGACGTTAATCAAACAAAAACCATAAATGGAATTGGTCTTTTCTAATTTTTTGCAAAAGCTTGATTTGGCTCATTTTTTTACAAAATTAGGTGAATGAAGTTTATAGTGTCTTCTAAAGTTTTCTTACACAACACATTTGTATGTATTTTTTACAAATATACATAAAAAAATTCTAGCAGTTAATAAATAAAAGTGAAGTTTTTATCAAATGACCTAAAATATAATCTGTAGCTCTAACGCAACGTTATTCCAACCAAAAAAACATTCCAGAACTAACACAGTGGTTTTGAAATTCTGCACTTTTTTTTTCAAAAAACGCCAAACAGCACGATAAGTTGCCAAATATACTTCCCTTTCTCATATAGTCACGTGGTTTATCTGAGTACCACCGGCTCAGTAGTAGAAACCTTCCCTAGGCCGCTCTACCTCTATTATAAGCTCGTTGATAATACCCCGTGTAAGGGAGTGCACGTTAAATATCCTTCAAAGTCCTAACGCTGCGTACGATGTCGCCCTTAACGGTTGCGTTGGATGCCTATTCAGGTGTCGGCTCGTCACTTGACTGTGGTTCTAAAATACGACGCCCGTCGCCAATAGCCCTCGTGTAGCTCTAGTGCGACGATAATTCAAACCTAACCTAACAGGGGGTATCATTTGTCGGACATTTTTGGCTGCATTTGCATTTCTGGACATTTTTGGCTGCATGGGCCGTTTATAGGTCGGCAGTTATTTTGGCTATGCCCGGACCTGAACCTGGGACCTTCCTCATGCAAGGCGAACGCTTTAACCCGACTGGGCTCCTGAGCCCACAAGCAAATGCGAAACTAAAGAAAAATTATTTAAGAAAAATATGTATGAACCCAATGGGAAGATTTCGCATGATATAATTTCGGTTTCACTCTCAAAATGACCGTCATAGATGAAAAGAAAATTTTCTTTCTATGCAAGCTTTCTTTAACAAATGATTTGAACATCCAACAGCACAGCAAGAAGTTGGCATTTTAAAAATTTAATAGTAAAATATACTTATAAAACTCATTTTTGAATACCAAAACTAAAGTAATTTAAGACAACTAGTGAAAACAAGACCGCTAGAGCTGTTGCCATTCACAGCTTGAAACAACCTCATCACATAAAAAAAAATGTATGCCCATGCGTCAGGATTCGAATCCGGGACATTCTAAACCCTGACATAGCTGCCCCAACCATTCAGCCGCCCTGTTGGCAATTGGTAAACTATTGTTAGGTTTATGTTGAAAACTTCTGGCGGTCTATTTCTAGCCTCCAAAGAGCTTTAACACAGCCAAATTACGCCTCGCAATTTAGAACCGCATTCAAGTGACGAAAGGTGACACCTGAGCTGGCACCCAACAGGACTTCGAGTGCCATCGTATGCTAACGCCTCGCCTTCAAGACTTTGGACTCCAGCCCGTCTGTCCCAGTGTACTCTAGAACCCCAAAATAATTCCGATTTTATTATTATTATTGCCAAAAAATATCTGTCTATAGGATGGGGGTGGTTTAGTACACGGGACCCTCTATGTGAAAGGCCTATGTCCGGACTACTAGGCCATACGGAGCCCCTAAAGTAGAACTCCAATTTTCCGCACCAACTGAGACCTAACTACTTTCGGTTTAGTTTAATTTGAATTATCGTCGAGGGCTATTGGCGACGGGCGTCATAATTTAGAACCACAGTCAGGAGACTAACTATATCGGATAATTGGAGTTAATCGGAAAAAGGGTATATTTTAATCATTACTTGTATTGTTGGGTTGTGAGATCATGTAGTTCTCGTTTCGGTTGTTATTAGCTCAACCACAAGAAAAGGGACCGTTTACGTATAGCTTTTTTTAAATACAAATTACGTTGGAATTTTGGTTTCGTTTAGGAGCTATGATGAATGATAGATATTTAAAAATAACTACACTATACATTCAAAAGATTATTTACATAAATAACAAATGAGTACATAAAATAAAAGCAATTACAGTAAATACAAAAATTCATATGTGACATATAAACTTTCATATCCGGCCTATTTGTTTATGTTGGAAGTAATGACTAGTAATTTTTTTTAATCGGACCAAAAGTAATTAACAGGCATGACATCCAACGACCAAGCACACAAGCCTGAAAATATGTCTACCAACCAACGACGTCCAAAAAAAGACGAACAGTAACAGTTAGGCCCATGGAGGAGTGGCCGGGTGGAATTTTTTCTGACATTCGGTTGGTTGGTTGGTTGGTAGACATATATATTCAGGTTTGTGTGCTTGGTCAGCGACCCGCTTATAAACCTTCGTCAAGTAAGACAGACACAACAGACAACACACACACACATAAGTGGATCCATCTAATTTTTAGAGACAGAGGCCAACTAGAGGATCCCCAGAATTGGCTTCTGACATTCGGATAATCAGCAACGTTTCGGATAATAGTTCTACTGCATTTATTTTGTACCAACCATCCCAAAACCCAAACTAGCTAATTTTGTACAAACCATCCCAAAATCAGATGGTTAAGCTGTTCGCCTTGCATGCGGAAGGTCGCAGGTTCCGGTCCGGGCATCGCCAAAATTTCTGCTGACCTATAAACGGCCCGTTGTAGCCAAAAAATGCCCCACGAATAATAACTCGTGAAGAGGCACTACACATAAAATATGCTTCGAAGTCCCAACGCGTCTGCGATGTCGCCCTTACCGATTGCGTTGGGTGCCTACTTGGGTGTCGGCTCGTCACTTGACTGTGGTCCTAAATTACGTCACCCATCGTCAAAAGCTCTAATGCAACAATAATTCCAACTAACCTAACCAAACCAGTAAGTTGTAAAAATGAAAACTTTGGACGGCCCCTTTTATGGCTCTCGCACTCAATCCATCCCCATCGGCTTAGCAGAAAAGTCGGTTGTTGTATTTGGCGTTTATTCGCTCCGGTCGAAACCGATGTAAACTTACCATAGAGTTAAGAAGAAGATGCAGATGCTGTCGGGCAAAAAGCAACTCAAAATACGGTTTGCCAAGTTAAGCCATCGATCGCCTTGTAGTAAACCCAAACAAACGCTCTAGGAGAAGTATTTGAAGCTATTTTACATTGGAGTTTGTTTTGGCTTACTACAACTACTCGGCGATTTCAGACTCTTTAATATTTTCTATTATTAGAACGCATTTTTTTTATATGTTAAAGGAATTACTACCATCGTGTATAAATTCAGATATGGTACTACAGTCTGCAACTGCGCAAACAATCAAATACAATAATAAAAAAATTGTCGACCAACAATAGATCAGGGGGCCCAGCGAGGTTATGGTCCATAATATATCTAATTCTTTACTAGTTTCTATAGTTCTTTACTAGTTCGAATTTTTTACTAGTTTTCTTTCTGATTTTTTTTATTTATGATTTTTAAGGAATAAAATGATGCCAACCTTGCTGGGCCTCTGGTCTGTTTGTTGGTCGACAATTTTTGCATTTGTATTTGCATGTCAGCATAATATATCACATTGAGTGAGCGGTCTGTTTGGGCTTACTAGGAAAAAATACCCCCCCCCCCCAAAAAAAAAAAAATATATATATAAAAAAAAAAAAAATAAATGACATTCGATTTCTACCCTTCAACAATTTTTCATATTACTTCGCCAAAAACGGAACGTCTAGTCACAAAACATAATCTATAACCGCAAAAAGTTTTTTTTTTTTTAAATATTTATCTTTTAATTTATTTTTTAATGATTCTTCCTGGGATGTGAATTGCGATTAAACAAAGTTTTTTTAATTTTTTTTTTAATAATTTTTGTTTTCATATTGATTTGGCAATTTTTAGCTGGCTTCAATTTTTTTCAAGCCGAGACTCTTATTCTTCTAGCCTCCATAATGAGTAGAGGCTGTGGCGGGTTTGGCCGGTTTGGTGATCTGCATTATTTATAGTAGATGACGCAATTGGCCATTTGATAGTGATGGCGGTTGTTGAATAACCGGTTTTTTAAACGTCGGCGTGCGCGGTAAAACAAAAAAATCCAAATTGATAAATAATAAAATAATAATTGATATAAATACCATCCACCATACCATTTGAAGTTTCGAGTCGAGCCGTGTGAGATCAGATCAGGTCAGATCGGAACTTCTGCTCTTTCCTAATGATATTTATATAATAATTCTGGTAACATTTCCTTCTTAGTTTTTTTCGATTCTTTTAAATATATATGATATCGCTGTTTCTGGCAATTCTCAGAAGAAATCCGATCTATATAGTGATTGAAGACATTTGTGGTGGTGTTGTTTTGTATTCTACGCATAGTGACGATGACGTGTCACGTCTCTGATGGTACTCAGTTCAGTTATTTATAATTCTTCTACCTTTTACGCTTATAATTTTGCTATATCTGAGGTCTTCAATGATTTGGAAGAATTGTTGCGTGCCATTGCAGTATATAAGTAATGGAAGTTTTGCCATTGTGCAACAGAATGGAAAATGCGAATGTGTTGCTTGTTTGTCAAGTGTTTACTTGGCAGAGGCTTTAGTTGTTGATAATTCTTGTTTTATGTTTGAACATTTTCCCTTGTAATATTGAGATGTGTGAGTGTTTCAAAAGATACTTTGGTTGTTAATTTCTTTAAAATGTTCATTTACAAGGACTAAAATGAAATCAACTTAATAAAAAAAAATACAGCCCTTCACAAGAGATCCTTGAAATAGTTTCTACATGACAATCACCTAGTCTTGATTGTTTATAGCTTTTGATGCGATTTTGACATTATAAAATCCTTCTCTTGCATTTGGCAGTTAATATTTGTAGAGTTAGGCAAAATGCTAGTATTCCGCATGCTTGCACCACGCATCTTGTTGGTAACTGAAGTCTTAACATTGCAACCGAATGGTAAATCCAATCTTGTTGTTCGTTAAGTGTTTACTTGGCAGAGGCTTCAGTTAAGTCTTGTTAGAGGAACATTTATCCTTGTAATATTGTGATGTGTGAGAGAATTGGCAGAGACTGGTTGTTAATTTCTTTTGTATAAATCATTTACATTCACGAAGACTAAAATGAAATTTACTGAAATTAAAATCCTGAACCCACGCCAGAAATCCTTGGAAAAGATTCTACCTGTCCATCAACTAGGCTTGACGTTTATAGATTTTGACATTAAAACCCTTCTATTGCAGTTGCTATTTGTAAAGTTACGGCAATTGCTAGTATTTTCATAATCCTGGAGGCATTGAACACATCTATTAATAGCTGAGTCTTAACATTGCAATATAAGTAAATCCACGTGTGCTTGTTGTCAGTGTTACTTGCAGAGGTTCAGTGTCATAATTCTTGTTTTGCAATAGCCTCGGTACTGTAGTGTTCCATCCACACTTATTAATAGCTGAAGTCTTAACATTGCAACGGAATGGTAAATCCAATCTTGTTGCTTGTTTGTCAAGTGTTTACTTGGCAGAGGCTTCAGTTGTTGATAATTCTTGTTTGAACATTTAACCTTGCAATATTGATTTCTGAGAGGGACTTGGAAGAGACTTTGGTTGTTAATTTCTTTTGTATGATGATTTCTAAGGACTAAGATGAAATCTACTAAAATAACTCCTAATCTATAAACTGCCCGTTCAGCCAAAAAATGTCCGACAAATGATACCCTGTGTAGATGGAATGGGTTAATTTTAATTCGACGGTACTTATGTCGCCAAGGGTTTTGGCGCTTTTGTAGCGGGCGATAAACAATTTTTTTTGGTGATACAGCATTTTCTGGCGAAATGCGTTGTGGTTAGGTGGCTCAGGTTATACTTGCGTGGAATTGTGGGTAGGTAGCGCGGATGGCAATACTTGTGTGGAATTGTGGGTAGGTTGTGCGCATCAGCAATATTTTGTTATAAATTACTTTATGTTATAGCGTCATTTTGTGAGGTTTTGAACGCAAATTTTCTTTTAAAACTGTTTTTTGTTTTGTGTTTTGTAAAACAAAATTGCCCGGCGCCCCAAACGAGTGTTTAGGCTTTCAATGGACCTAACAATATTGCTCCATGTTGGATACTGATGTTTTTTAGAGAAAACAAAATTGCCCGGTGCCCCAAACAAGTGTTTAGGCTTTCAATGGGCCCTGCAGTACTGTCCCATGATGGATACTGATGTTTTTAGAGACTGTAGCGGTATCGCTACATCATCAGAATAATTATATAATTCTTTATATAAATAACTCCTACATGAACATTTTGGAAGCGCAAACAATTTACATTTTATTCAAAACTTTTACTGCTTACGCGTTCGATTGCTAGGTAACATCACATGTTGCCAATTGCAATCTACAAAAAGCTTTGCAACATTTTATATGAATGTAGAGGTTACAGTACTCCCCTTCCGAGCAACATAGTTGCGAT
The DNA here is from genome assembly GCA_019343175.1 of Oedothorax gibbosus. NCBI lineage: Eukaryota > Metazoa > Arthropoda > Arachnida > Araneae > Linyphiidae > Oedothorax > Oedothorax gibbosus. Next base: position 21,528 of record JAFNEN010001247.1, read on the forward strand.
AAAAGGAGAACACGTGTTAACATCACATGAAAATTCATGTTAGCACAAAAATACATCAATAGAAATATACAACACTAAATATTCACGTAATCCTGATAACGCACTGGAAAAGTTATTCTTCTCCCACTGCGTGTGCTTTTTATTCTTGAATCCGCCTCCGATTGTTCATTTCCATGGCCGACCGCCGGGGTATTTTGTTCTTCTTTATTTGTTAGATTTCGCGAATCATTTTCATCTGAGGCTAACAAATATGCTTGTTTTAATCGATCGACAGAAACATTTATGTCCTTTCACTTCATTCTCACCGTATAATACTTGTCATTTCTTGAAATCACCGGAAAAGGTCCTTCATACGGAGATTCTAAAGGTTTCTTGACACGGTCCACTCGAACAAACACATATGGACACGAGTCCAAATCTTTATGAAAAAATAACCTTTGTTTTCTTTTACATTGATTTTTTATTGGCTTTAATTTTTCCATTTGTTTTCGCAGTTCACTGGTGAAGGTATCAGGCTCTAGTTTAGTTTTTGGTTCCTGAAAGAATTCCCCTGGTAGCTTCAGTGATTTACCATAAACCATTTCTGCAATGGAACAGTTGGTATCATCACGTAGGGATGCACGTATACCAAGGAGTATAGTTGGTAAAGTTTCGCTTCATTTGACTGAATCGTGAGCTCTAACGGCCGCTTTTAATGTTCTGTGTTGCCTTTCAATTTTTCCGTTGCTTTGAGGATGGTACGCAGTTGTTGTTTGCATTTTGATTCCACAAATTATACATAAACTTCTGAAAAGTTCTGATCTGAACTGACTTCCTCTATCTGTGATCACACTGTATGGTACGCCAAAGCGACAAATCCAATTTGCATAAAATGCTTTTGTGATTGTTTCCGCGGTAATATTTTCTATCGGTATAACTTCCATCCAGCAAGTGAAACGATCGATACATGTTAAGCAATATTTATTCCCATTTGAAGGTGGATAGGGTCCAATTATATCGACATGAATAATGCTAAATCTTTCATCAGGTTCTTCAAATGAGCTGAATTTGGAAAATGTGTGCCGAATAACTTTATTTTTCTGGCAACTAATGCAAGTTTTAGCCCATTCTCTGACATCTTTTTTAATGTTTTTCCAAATGAATCTTGATGTTAGTTGTTTTACAGATGATTTGATTCCAGGATGGTTCAACCATCTTAGGGCGTGATTTCTTTAGTGTGTCCTTTATTTGTTTCCCACAAGCGAAAATTTCACAGCTCGCTGGTGCTCCCAACGAAGAAGATACAGTGTTCCTTTGGTACAGTAGTACATCAGGGGTTTTCATTGCATTCTGGAAAGCAGCCAGAAATGGAAACCAAAACGATTTAGGCATCCTTTCGTTGAATACTTTGTCAACTGTAGCCTCAACAGTTGCTTGAACAGGTGTCCATTCTTTGGATTCTAGAACAAGTTCATTGGGGTTAGTAGGATGTTTGGCCATTGAGTATGTTCTGTAAGTCCCGACGGTGTTTGATTCTTTGTTGTTGGCCAAGTACTGGACCACGTACGATAGTACAATGTGGCAATTGTAATCGATGGTGAAGTCTACTAGTGGGGCAATTGATTTAGCTGTCTCTTTTAGGGCCGTATAAAGTTTGGTTAATGCTCTTCTATCTTCCTTGAAGGGTAAAAGTTTGTCAGTTCCGATTCCTTCGGTTTCCATCCCATTATTAGCCATGTTTCAAACGAAGTTTTATTGCCTGTTATTACTACTATTTTTTGGTACTTCATTTGGTTCAATGTACATTCATTTCATTCATCTTCATTTGTTATTCCGCTTATTTTAAATTGCGCTTCTATTTGGTAAAACCATATTTCAGGCTTATCTGTCCAAAAAGGTGGTATTTTTATACTGACCTTCATAGCTTCCGAAGCATCTGCATCGTTCGACTGGTTTTGAGTAGCCATTTTTCCGCATCCAACTTCGTTGCAGTTTATCAATAATCAATGTTCACTTAAGCTATCAATTATCCGGGTCACCAAAAGAATGTAGCGGTATCGCTACATCATCAGAATAATTATATAATTCTTTATATAAATAACTCCTACATGAACATTTTGGAAGCGCAAACAATTTACATTTTATTCAAAACTTTTACTGCTTACGCGTTCGATTGCTAGGTAACATCACATGTTGCCAATTGCAATCTACAAAAAGCTTTGCAACATTTTATATGAATGTAGAGGTTACAAGACAACAAAATTGCCCTCGGCTCTAAACGCGTGCGTAATGGATTGCCACTATTGGCCCATTGTGTAGAGTTGTCAAAAGCAAACCAAAACCATGAGTTTGGTTTGTTTTGTGAAAAGCAGCGCTAGTATAGCGCTTACAACTAATTCAATGAAGCTTGGGTTAATGCATCGGCGTGAAGGAAGCTGGCAACAGGAAAACATGCGAATTTCGCCAAGTTGGCAGGTTTTTGGAAATGCGCCAAGCAGTACCGTAGGATTAAAATTTACCGAAGGAATGCATGTTTTATGTGCTCCAAAGTCCTAACACTATGTACGATGTCCCCCCCTTAACAGTTGTGTTGGGTGCCTATTCGGGAGTCAGTCGGCTCGTCACTTGACTGTGGATGCATGCACCACATCTTATTAATAGCTGAAATCTTAACATTGCAACGGAATGGTAAATCCAATCTTGTTGCTTGTTTGTCAAGTGTTTACTTGGCAGAGGCTTCAGTTCTTGATAATTCTTGTTTGATGAACATTTACCCTTGCAATATTGATATCTGTGAGGAAGAGACTGCTGCATGAAATGATCTATAAAAGTTGTTACATTATATCCCAGTATGTATACTCCGTCATGGGTTAACTAATTCCATAAAAAGAGTCGTCATCTAAAGAGTCGTCATCCACATCAATTTCACTTGCTTGTTTCATACTCCTCAATAATTTAATCGCTAAGTTATTTAAATTTTCATAAAAATGTGCAACAGCGTCGAAACCAGAATAGTAAACATGATGGATTATTTCATCGTGGGGTCCTGTTACAAGAAATGCATAGCCAATAGGAGTGTTTTTCAATAGCGTATGTATAACTAGATGATGTGTTTGGGGGTGCTGTTTGAATTTTTGATAGATTTGCAGACACTCCATGTCGGCGAAGATAACGTATTCATGCCTAACCATTTTTCTTAAATTTGTAAATTTTAACGTCAGGTTTGTGGGGATACTAACACTTTGAGGGTTGGTTTGTTCGCATAGCAATTTATGCCTCGTAAGGGCCGAGTGCGATGCAAACCCTGTTAGACAGCGTTTACAAAAAGTTCTAATGTTATGCTTAGTTTTGAGCAAACGGTTTAAGTTTTTTATTAGATAAAAATGTCTTTCAAAATAGAATAAATCTACTTCACGTGATATATTAACACTTTCTGATAGGAAAATAGGATGTTACGGAGTAATCCTCATTAATCTTTAGCCCATTAATATTCGAAAAGTTTTTAATCGCTGATAGTTTTACAGGGAATTCTGTTATTACAGGGGCTGGGAAGCCCAATCTGTTAAGCGTCCGCCTAGCATGCGAAAGGTCCCAGGTTCGGGTCCGGGCATCACCAAAATAACTGCCGACCTATAAACGGCCAGTGCAGTCAAAAATGTCCGACGAATAATACACCGTGCAGAGGGAGTGCACGTTAAATATGCTCCAAAGTCCCAACGCTGCGTAAGATGTCGCCCTTAACGGTTGCGTTAGGTGCCTACTCGGGTGTCGGCTCGTCACTTGATCGGGGTTTTAAAATACGTCGCCCCTCACCAATAGCCCTCGTGTTGCTCTAGTGCGACGATAATTAAAACTAAACTATGTTATTATACTTCAAGTATTTAACATATTTTGAGTAACGATTGGCGTTTGATTTTTGTGGGTGTAATTTAGCAAGAATTGTGATAAAAGCATTTGCCTTTTTTACAGTTTGCCAATAAAAGAGCTTTTTGTTCCGTAGCTTTAAATGTAAAGTGGATGTTTTCACCCTCCCCGATAGGTTCCTATATGTAAATCAATAAAATGAATGTTGGAAATTATCCACGAGGACTCGTTTTTATGTCGTATTGCTGTTAACATTCTTTTTAGGTTTGTGTTAGGATTTGCCTTTATTAACTTTTTTTACTATAAATCAATACCTAACGGGCAAGTCATTCCATGTTTTAGCTAAGTAAATACCATATTATTGTTTATAATACATTCTTGAACCTTGCTACCTGGGTTCAAACTGGGAGGATAAAATACATGTCGACCAGTCTGGAATGCATGTCTAGCCATATGTAGCCTTCTCATATTGCACAAAAATCCCTCCACCTGCGAATCATTGTGTATGGCCATCAAAAACTCCATTACTAGTAACCTCTTAATCCAAAAGTTGACCTTTACTTTCACCTTCACTTTATTAATCATCAATTCTACTTCAGGGTTGAACGCAGGGTCAAAATGTTACTTTGAGCTGCCTGTCTAAGTTACCACCTTAGATAATATATTCATTGGCTGTAACAACACTTTCCTTAAATTTGCCCAATAAAACAATTTGTATCTGTATCCATTGTTAATTTAAACTTTACTATTACACCACCATACAACCACTGTGATTCGAATTATTTATAGTCATGAATTCCTTACAATTTTTTTTTTTTTTGTAAAGAATTAATGTCTATAAATAATTCGAATCATTGGGATATACATTATTCAATGTAACTATTTTTGTCAGTTTTTATAAATATTATAATTCATAATGTTTAGCAGTAAAGTCATTTACTTTCCATCGAGAAGAGCAATTTGTCACCCAAAGGTGCAAAATGACACTGGATTTTCTTATATTGAATTAAAATATTGTGGAGTCGATAAAGTTTCAATGTATCCTGGTCAACATTTACGCTTAGATACATGTTCGAGTTTTAAATTTCCCAAAGATCAAGTGGGATATTTAGTGGATGAACCAGGACTTTTTAGTCAAGATGTTAGAGTCGAAAACTCTACAATGACATCAAACATTAATTTGGAAGTTTATTTAAGAAATATAGGCAAAGAGGAAATTGAAATATTTCATGGGCAAGTTATCGCACGAATGATTGTAATTTCGGTAAACCCGATAAAATTGAAATGTTATTCAACTTGCAATCCTATTTTTTGGAATACACATTATATAAAAACATTTATAACTGCATATTTGGGGACTTTTATAGGATTATATGCAGTAAGTGCAATAAAAAAAATCCATTATATGAAATTTACCTTGTAAAGTTTGTTATTTAGATATTAAAAATAAAGTAGTGTTGACCTGGAGTCTTTGTGAAAAGTTGTCATTTAGTTATTATAAATAAAGTAGTGCAAAAGTTTCACCTGGAGATATCAGAATTTTTTTTGAAATTGTCAGGAAATTTTTTTAAAGACAGTACTTTTCTATTTCATTCAATATATCATCTATTTCTTCATCTTCATCATTCTCTATTACCTTAAAAATAATATTTTAAATTAGACTTGACAAAAATCTGAATTTAATTGTTTAAAAATTATTTCTTGTATGCTAAACTTAATAATAGTATAATAAATAGTCGATTGTAAAATTTAACATACTACAATATTTATATTAAAAGGTACATTTATATTAAATTCAAACTGGTTAATCTATTTGTTTTTAAAATATTTCCAGTATAGTTTAAAAATATAATAAGTTAAATTAAAGGGCTTACCACCGGTCGACATCTTTCTGTTGTCATTCTTAGCATCCTCTTGTATTTATTTTTTTCTACTCTTGAACGAAGTCATACTAAACGGAATTGTTTTATTTGGCATCTTCATTTCAGCAGTATCTTCACAAACATAACGTAAAATAGAAAAAGATTACCACTCATCTCTTTATAGATATACTAACTAATCTTATGAAACAGCAGATGAAATATCAGTTTACAAAGGTATTTTGTAATGACTCATCATTAGACTTGCAGATTAAATCTTGAGTAATAGGTTTTAAAAATAATGATACAAAGAGGGATGATACGAGGATAATGTATGAGGGTTGCAGATTAAATTGTGCGTGTTGAGATAATGTCACAGGGTAATGTTTAGAACATGTAATGAACAGAGTAGACTCTACCCACACATTTGAATTCTCGTTTGTTAACTCTGTCATGAAGGCTAAAATATGTCCACTTCTGATACTTTTTTGGATTATCTTCTACTACAAACTCCATTATTAACAGTGGCACTCTATCAGAATCCATCTTGGGATGATGGGGCCCAATTCCAACAAGTCCCCAGATTTGGGCATAGTATTCGGTCCTCAATTTCTTCCTAGTGATGATGGGCACCAAAGCAATATTCTTTCTATCTCCATGTAGTTTTGACTCTAACTTGCTACAAGTGGTAACCCATTTCTCTATCATAGCAGTTACGTCCAAGTTACTAATTTGTTCTACATACCTTCTGTTTATCTGCTCAGCATGGTTGTCTATATAACGGTTGTGTTGGGTGCCAACTCGGGTGTCGGCTCGTCACTTGACTGTGGTTCTAAAATACGACGCCCGTCGCCAATAGCCCTCGTGTAGCTCTAGTGCGACAATAATTCAAATGAAACTAAACATGGTTGTCTATCTCGGTATATTCAGGCAAATCTGGTAATTCCAACCATTCTACGTCAGAAGTCACCAATAAACCTTCTACTTCGTCTTCAACCCAATCTGGATATCCCTTAGGTATATCAAAATCAAGCCTTTCCCATTCACCGACTTTTACCATTTTGCTCACTTTCAATTTTCTTTTTATACCATACCCTCTTTGGTCTATCTCACTTGGCTTTCTACTATATTCTCCTTCCCTGAAAGATTGTAGGCTTGCTACTAATGACCTAATTTCATCACTTCCGAATGAACCATTGCTTCTCAGAACTCTATGAGTCAAATAATCTCCAAAGGCAGACATAAGTACCTCTTGATCAGTTCCGTTGTTTACAGAGATGAAGTGTGATTCGTAGCCTATCAGCATATCATTCCATTCATCATTCTCTCCATCAGGGATATCAAAAGTAGGTAACCTATCTAAATTGACCCACTGTCTAAAAGGAGGCAATTCCAAATCTTCAGTTCTAGGATAAGTAGTGAAGTTCATATGCAAGGGATAATTACTGTGCTCCTCGGCAATTCTTACTATTATCCTGTTGAAATCCATCTCTTTATGAGGTTCTCCTGATATCAAACTGTAATATTCTTCGATAGTCCCTTTCCCTGTAAGGGTCTCATGTACACTGGTGTGCAAAAATTAAGGACGAAACGGTTTTTTCAATAACTTTGTACAAAAGCTTTCCAAATCAACACATTTAATACCGTAAGCGTCGCCAATAGCCCTCGTGTAGCTCTAGTGCGATGATAATTCAAACTAAGCCAAAATACCGTAAGATCCCCAATACGTAAGGACATGAGTAATGTAAGCAACACTTACTAAAAGAGAAACCAGAGGGATAAAAAGCTTTATTGAAAAAGTAGCATGGAGCGCATTGCGACTGAAGGCCGAAACACCCCTGTGATGGGTGTCCAGCAAGAAACATCCGGTCTTTAGTAGAGGATATGATCTCCCCTGACTGCTAGGCAGGTTCCACAGCGTCTGCCCATGCTGAGAATGAGGGTGTCAATGAGTTGTTGAGGCATTGCTGCCCATTCGTCTTGCAGCGCCAATCGAAGCTCCGGAATCGTTACTGGTGGTAAGGTACGAGCTGCCAAGTGTCTGCCTAGAAAATCCCATACATGCTCGATGGGATTGAGATCCGGAGATCGTGCCGGCCAATCCATACGTTCAATATCCTCACTAACAGCTGTTCGGCAGCTACTGTGCGATGACATGGTGCATTGTCGTCCATGAAAAGGAACTGCGGACTCATAGCGCCTCTAAAAAGACTCACATATGGAAGAAGAATCTCGTTACAATAACGGGTCCAGTTGACTGAACCTGCGTCGAAGATGTGAAGGTCTGTACGACTACCAAGCATGATGCCTCCCCAAACGAGAACACCGCCACTTCCATACCTGTCCCAGGGATGATTGCGGCTTCCCCGCTCTCTCCAGATGAGTATGCGATGAGAATCGCTACTCAGACTGAATCTGCTCTCATCTGTAAAGAGTACTCGTCCCCATTCATTGTCTCTCCAATTTCGGTGTTCCTGGCACCACAGAGAACGCCTTCTCCTATGGGCAGGCGTTAGAGGTACATCCCGTACAGGGCGTCGTGCAAACAGACCACCACCGTGCAGTCTTCTGGCCACGGTAAAACGCGATATCGGTCGTCCAGTCGCCTGTGTCGTGTGTTTAGCGATTTCTCCCGCTGTCTGCCGCCTGTTTCTTCTGGCCTGTAAGGCAATATACCCGTCATCTGCGGGTGTGGTTCCTCGTGGACGACCACTAGAAAACCGCCGGATAGCTGTTCCTGTAGTTTGAAATTGTCTCCAAAGTCGTGAAACGATGCTGTGAGCAATTCCGAACTCTGCAGCCTCGTGTAGCTCTAGTGCGACGATAATTCAAACCTAACCCTAACCCGAACTCTGCAGCCACACTTGTCACACTGCGGCCTTCCTCCAATTTCCCAATGATTCGACCTCGGGTAAAAGCATCCAGATGTCGTCTAACAGATTAATTATTCGCCATTTCTCGCTGAGGCAGCAACTCGGTGTGATTTTAACTGCTATACGGCGTGCAATCTCTTTGCCAGAAATACAGTCAGCCGACATGAACATGGGGCACCGTGACGCCTGCGAAAAAAAGCGCCATCTCGAAAACGACTAGAGTACTATACTCAGTAAACTATCAGATGGCGATACTATCATTATTACAGAGATCAGTCGGTTCGGTAGAAGTACTTCTGAAGTACTTAATCTTATTAATGAAATGATTAAAAGAAAAATCAGAATCATAGCCATTAAACAAGGCCTAGACTTAAACAAACACGATATTAGTTCTAAAATCATTGTGACCATATTTTCTCTGCTGTCTGAATTAGAACGTGATCTAGTCATTCTAAGAACGAAAGAAGCCTTACATGCTAAGAAATTACAAGGAGTAAAATTAGGAAAGCCAAAAGGAACCATTCAAAAGAGTAAGTTTGATCAAGATCTTGACCGTATCAAAGAGCTAGCTGGTTTGGGCGTGTCGATTAGAAAAATATCGACTATACTAATGTATAATAATCATGTAGGCTTAACCAATTATCTAAAAAAAATAAGCTTAATTAAATGAACGTAAAAGGAGTAGTCTGGGATATGCACTATTTATAGTATTTAAATGAATTTTTTATTAGGAAATTAGAAATAAAATAGCTCTTTGGATTTCGATGAACCACATATGTATGTGTAGATCTAAACCATGGATATATAAATTTGGAAAAGATAATATACGAAATATTCCATCTAAAACTAAAACTAGGCGGGAACAGTACCTAACCACCGAATAGAAAACCAAGTCAACTGCCCATTTACTGAAATAGAAATAAATCTAGAAAAAAACAAAAAGTGGATTTGTCAGTGTTCAATAAAAAAGACCTTTGTATTTTAAATTTTTTAATTTGTACATTATATTATATTTGTACATTAAAAAAGACCTTATCTTCTTTTTCTTCTCATCCTCATCCATTCGGAGTCTAAAAAGTAAAATATATGAATCAATTAAATGAAAGGAATGGTATTTTTTAGTTCTTTTTCTTTAACATTTTCTATTTTTTTCTATTTTTAACATGTCTAAGTTGTGTGATTCGTAGAGGTTGTTTAAACTTGATTGGACAATCAAGTTTAAACAACCTCTACGAATCACATACATAATTAAATACACTGCTTTTAAGGCTTTTAAGAATCAAGATTTTTAGATTTATTACTAGTTGCTACTTAATCCTACCTTAGTTATATATTCTTATTGGAATAACTTTTACAGGTTATATACCTTAACAGATTTAAAAAATAGGAGCCTTTAATTTAAGCTGACTCTTTGGCGCGAAATAGTAAATGTGAAACATATTTTATACTTTTTTTATACTTTTAGTATGAAGGATATTTATCAAAAATTCCTTATATTGCTAATTATTGTATAATAAGTTTAATTATTATGTCTAAATTGTTTTTAAGTTATAATCTGATCCTTCTATCTTCTCTTTTTGTAATTTTAGTTTTAACAAGTTCCTGTAGTAATCTTTCCATTATATATAATAATATGGGAAGATTACATAATAATAATAAATTACATAATAATAATAATAAAGAACTTAAGGAGTTAAAGTTAGATAGTAAAAAGAAAAAAAATTCCTATTTGTGCAGCACCTGTAATCAGGCCTATAATATATAAATAAATAAAATAATAAAAATTAATAGTTCGTTACCTATTCTTTGTCTCCTTCTTCTATTCTTTTTTTTTCTTGTGAGCATGATCGGTGCATGTTGACTAATGTGCTCGTTGCGTTGATTAGGGCTGTTATTAGACTTATAATGCTAGATGCAAGTAGGAGTTCCTGTAAAATTAATTCCAGTATTAATATTTAAATAGTAAATATTACTTTATAAAAGTAAAATTTACATTATATAAATTTTTAAGAATATTACTATAAGAATATTACTAAATTACTAACAGTGTGAGTCCGTTGTGATTGGCTTATTAACTTGCTATTTTTTTAATAAATAAATTATTTTATAACTTACCGAAAGGGCTTCTTAGCACATCTAGAGGTCAGCATTTACACCTGGATATTAACATAATCAGGTAAAATTATAAACATGATCAAAACTATAAGCACTATAAACCTACCGTATTCATTTTAGCTTCTATTCCTTTTCTGTTTTCTTTATATATCAAATTCTGTTTTCTTTATCAAATTATCTTACCTGTAATTTTTTTTATTTAGTTTTTTTTATAAATTTTATAAAAAAGTTATATAATTAATAATTATTTTAAGATACTAAAGATTGAAAATACTTACGTTAGGTATTAATCCTGTGATGATGTTTATTTTCATTATAATTTTTATTTATATATGGTGAGGTAATGAGAAAGCGTAATCTTATATACAACTTATTTGGGTTAATATGCTTTTGGGTTAATATGCTATGCAATGCACAGCTTTAGGCAATATGTCAGCAAGAGTTCAAGTAAACATACTCACATATTCATTCTTCAGTGGTAAAGTGGTAGGATAAAATAGTCCATATTTTATCTTCTTACCACTTATATTATTATATTACCACAAACTTTAAAAACAGTATAATTACTGATAATCAATATTATATATGTTAATATTATGATAATGTGGTAAGATACATATTATATATAATATGTATGTGTAAATAGAGTAATTTGATGTGTATATATTTGATAGGTTGTGTAACCTAATTAAAATCTTACCATCTTACCATAATTATTATAATATATTGGTTTTCAAATTAATATATTATAAAAACTGTTTTTTTGTTATTACCACCAAGTTACCTCAACTTACCTCAACTTACCACGTCTTATATTTTTAAAAATATAAAAAAGTTCTTACTAGATATGTATTTGTTCTATTGAGTATATATATATATATATATATATTTATGTATATTTTACTGTAATTTTATGATATATATTATTACTATTACTATCTGTTTATCTAGGGTTAAAATAAAAAATTAATATGTAACTATTTTACTTTGGGATTTTAACAATTGTAACAAGATGAACACAATTAAGTACTTAAGAGATTTTGAAGAACATATTACTTCTCCTTTCTCAACAACACGTGTAGAAGAATTTGATATTCCCACTATAATGTTGAACCTATCCAAGTCTTCCCAAAAGTTCATCAAGTATATGTTAGATAGAAATTACTTCATCCAGGAAAAGATCGTAATAGATATAGATGATTTTTTACATACATCTGGCTATAAAACCAAAACATCTGTTTTTAGAATTCTTAAGGAATTGTGTCAAAAAGATATATTAGCTAGGACCAAATACAGATGTATATACTGGGTTAATAATGGACTTATTGATGCGCCTTTAGATAAGTAATAAGGATGCATAGTTCTAATAGAATGAACTTTCATAGTATTAATCCAATCTTAATTGCAGATTAATTATTTTAATTATTTATATGCGTATCTGGTAGGGAGCGTAATAAATAAAATTAGCCTCCCAAAGAAGGCTAATTCTTATTTTAATAAATGAGGCTTAAAGTACTTATTTTCAGTATAAGAATTATTCTCTTTGGTAACAAATTTCCCAATATGTTAACAAAAGAACGAGTTATAAAAAGAGCAGGCGGACAAGAAAATCTAATACGCCATCTGGTTCCTACATTTAACCCAAACTTACTAAAAAAGAACCATAAGTCTATATTTTCAGTCAAAGACTCTAGACCAAGCATGTCTATTTATAAAGATAAAGGTATATGGAAGTTTAAATCTTTTAACACTGG
>JAFNEN010001248.1:0-40651 GCA_019343175.1 Oedothorax gibbosus
TTTGATGTCAGTTTCGGAAAAAATCAATTTCCTATACGAGGTAACGCCTAAAAAAACGCCTTTTCCGGGAAAGGGAGAACCACTCATTAAATTTCCCCCTCGTAGATTTTTTACAAATTTTCATACTGAAACCCCCCCCCCCCCCAAAAATGCCCGGGGGAAAAGCAGGAAGAATTGAAAAATTTAATTTTTTTAATTATTGCTTTTTGAGTAGTTTAATATTGCTAATATCCCCCTGAAATAATAAAAAAAACTGATATAAAATATTATATAATTATAATAAAATTTTAATAATATAAATAAAATATATATATATTTTATATAAATATATAATATATTATATATATATAATATATTTTATATATATAATTTAATTATATAATACTATATATAATATTTATAATTATATATTATAAAATTATATTTTAATATATTTTAAATATTTTAGATATATATTTTAAAAATATAATATAATATATATAATATATATTTTATATTTTTAATTTTAAAATATATATATATATATATATATATATATATATATATATTATATATATAAAATATATAATATAATATATAAAATTATATTTATAATAAACGAATACAAAAACAAAAAAAGTGAAACAAAAAAATAAAAAAAGGATATGGAAAAAAAAACCAAAAAATAGGGGGGAAAGGCCATTTCATCAGGGGGTTTAAAAAACCTTTCGACACTTTTAAAAAAAAACAATCCCATTTTTCTGTTTTGGGGATGGCCCAAGAGTCAAGTAAAAAACCCCAAATTTTCCCCCGGAAGTTTTTATGGGGAAAATTTCCCCAGAAGAGAATTAAAAACAAAATAAAAATTTAAAAAAACCTTCACCGCACTTATTTCCAAAACGAAAATGTCTATCTTTTTCACCTAATTTTTAGTTCGGATTTTGTGAGAAGGGGTTTGGTTCAAATTTTTCGTGTTTTTTTTCTTTTCGCTTCATTTGTTTTATGAAGTTTGTCTTTATGTTTTTTGATTTTGTTTTTTAATTTTTGATTTTTTTTTTAATTCTCTTCAAAAATTCCCACAGAATTGGGGGTAAAATTGGGATTTTTTTACTTGACTTTGTCCACCCCAAATACAGAAAAGTTTTATTGTTTTTTAATAGTTTTAAAAGGGTTTTACCTCCTGTTTAAAAGGGCCCTTTTCCCCTTTTTTTTTTTTTCCCCCCTTTCATACCTTTTTCATTTTTTTTTCACTTTTTTTTTTTTTTATTCTTTATTATGTTTTTACTAAATTAGGGCAGTTTTTTGGGCGCCAGTTGGGAAAAAGATTCTCTCTTTTGTTTTAATGTATTTTTTGGGGTTTTATTTTTAAAAATATTTTTTCAATTGCTTTATTTTTTGTACATATTATATATATTATATATATAAAAATTTATATATATATATATATATATAAATGGGTTCAGTTTCCATAACGCTTTTAAAAATTTTAATGAAATTTTTTACAGAAATGGGGAGAAATTTTTCTTCAACATGTGTTTAAGACATTAAAGCCATTTTTTGGCTAATTTTAAAATTTTTAAGGAAGGATTTGTATTAAAATAAAATTTGGGTCTTTCCAGTTTCTGTAAACCCCTGACCCTTATCTGAAATTGAAAATTTTTTCATTTTTGCATCTCTCTTCATTTTTCGTATAGAAATAATTAAAAACTTTTTTTTTAAATTTTTTTTTTGAACAAATTTTTATGTTTTATTGGGCCATTTTTTTTGGAACCCAACCCCAAACTATTTTAAAAGTCACCATTAAAAAAAAATTAAATTATATAAATATTTTTTAAAATTCCCCCCCTTCACTTTTGAAAGGGCCCAGGCTGCCGTTAAAATAAAAAATTTCATATCAAACTTTTAAAAGCGAAACGAAAACCCGGGATTTTTTAGCGAAAGTTTTAAAAAAAAAAGTACTGTACACCCAAAAAAGACTTTTAATATGATATTTTTTTAAATTTTTGAAACCCAAAAAAACTCTACTTGGGAAAATTTGGGTGTACCAATTAAACAAAAGGGAAACAAATGAAATTTGGGATGTTTTTTTTTTAAAATTACTTACAACAAATTTTTTTCCCCTTTCAAAGAAAAACGACGGGGTATGTTAAAGATTAAATTTTGTCTTAACCCCTTTTTGAGAAAAAATTTTTAAAAAATATTTTTTTTCCACGAAATCAAAAAATTTCTTTACTTACAAGAAACAATATTATAATTAAAAGTATATTTAAATTATATTTAATTGGTTTTTTCATTGTACAAAAAAGGGGCCCAAAATCGTTTCCGGGTATTTAAAGACCAGTTAGCCCTTACATCGTTTTGGGAAAAAGTTTTGAAACACTTTTAAAAATGCTTTTATAAGTTTTTTTGGGAAAATTTTAATAATTTGCTTGCAGATAATCAATATGGCTTTAAAAAAGGTACGTCTTGAAAAACTAATTTTTTTAAAATTTTTTTGCATTTTTACAGAAGGATTGATAATGGAAATTTAGGGTTTGAGGTTTTATTTACATCAAATTTCCAAAAAGGTTTTTGTTTTAAAGTTCCTCATGAAATTTGGTTATTTTAATTTGGAAAAGTTTTGGGGTTTGGGGGATGCTGGGGGTTTTTTTGGTTTAAAAAAATTGGTTTTTAAACCAATAGAAAACAAAGGGTTCCATTAATAGTAAGTACCCCCTGGTTGGAAAAAAAGTAGTAAGGGGAGTCCCCAAGGCTCTGTTTCAGGACCCTTTTTATTTATTATGGTTTTTTGAGATATTTAGCTGGGGGGTTTAATAGCAAGTTTAAAATTTTGGGGGATGATTAAAAAATAAAATAGTACAAAAAATTCTGTTGAGCAAATCAGCAGTTCAAAATGACCCGAAAAAAAATGAAGGGGTTCAAGGGGAGGCATACCGTTCAGTGTTTTTAAAAAAAAATGCCCAAAACCCTTTCATTTGGGAAAGAAAATGTTTAAAAATTATTATGATTTACAGGGAGAAAGTATCCAAAAATAGTGAGTTTTTTAGAGATTTAGGAGTTTTTGGGGAGCCCCCAAAGATGTTTTAAAATGGGGAAACAGTTTTTTGAAGCAAATAAGAAAGCCCAAACGAAGTTGGGGTTTATTACAAAAAGTAAACCTTCCTAAAAACTAAGGGGGATTTTTTTGGGCCAAAGTATAGTGCATTGGTAAAACCACACTGGAAAATGCTTTTAGTTTTTGGGCTTTTTTTCCTTTGAAAAGAAAATGGAGGTTTCTTGAAAAAATCAGCATAGGGCTAAAAAATGATTTTAAAGGGGCTTTTTCGGGGATTGATTACGATAACAGTTAAGGGTCTTCAAAAATGTATTCCCGGAAAAAAAGGAAGCTGGGGGGATTTTTAATTTAGTTTTTCAAAATCATAAAACGGGAGACATGGGGGCCTAGGTTTTACCTTTAAAAAGCCGGACCAGAGGACAAAGATCAGAAATTGGGAAAAAAAATTATAATTTTTGAAGGGGTTTAAAAAACATTTTTTTTACAATAGGGGTTCCCCAAAAGGTGGAATTTTCTTTTCAAGATTATTGTGTATTCCCCCCCCCCCAAAAGAGCAGAAGATTTTAAGAAGAAACTTGATTGTTCATTTTGGAAAATGGTAAAGATTAGATTTTTTTTTGGACCAACCTTGCCCGGGGGCCCTTTTGGCCTGTTGCTGGTCAACAAATTTTGGGGATTTGTATTTTTTATTTTTCTTTTTTTAAAAAAATAACTTAAATTTTCATGTAAGAAAAAAAGGATGCTTGCATTTGAAGAAAATTTAAAAAAAATTTTGCAGGGCTATTTTTTTTATAAAAAAAATTTTTTAATTTAAAATAATTTTTTACCCTGATTTTTTGATTTTTAAAAAAAATCTTTTCAAGGGTTTTATTTTTATTTTATTTTTTAATTTTTTTGGTTTTTAAAAAGTTTTAAAAAGTAAAGTTTAAATATCAGCGTTATTAAAAATTGCCCCAGAAAAATTTTTAAAAAAATTTTTTAAATTTAGATTTGATCATTTCGACAAGGGATTTTGAAAAAAAAATCATTAAAATTTGGGTTTTAGATGTTTTTTTTATTTTTTTTTTTCTTTAAAAAATTTAGATCACTATAACTCGAGAAAAATTTGAGTTTGGGGGTGAGATCAAATAAAAAAAAGACTTTATTTAATCCAAAAAATACAAGGGGTTTATGGCATGGATTTGGACGGGATGAACCCAAAAACCCCCAAAGCGTTTTTGTTGACGAAATTTTCCGAAAACCCGCCAGAAATCAGGGAAATGGAAAACTGCGGAAATTCGGAAAAAATACCGTACGAATTTAAAGACCACTAGTGCGAAACCCCAGCCAACCAAAAGGAACGATAGCATTTGGCCCAAATCCAAAAAAAAAAGGTCAAAGTCAAAAAAAACCTTCTGAAGACAAATGTAGCGTGCAAAGTCCCAGGATGGGCCCACGGGGGGCGATTAGGGAAGCTCAGTGGGGGGTGGACCCAAAAAACATTTGCAGAAAAAGGGGGGTTTTAAAACCCCCCCTTTAAAGGGTTTGGAAATTTTTTAAAATGTGTTCAAAGATTCAAAGGTGGGGCTTTAAAATTTTTGGATACTTAAAAGAGGTTTACACCCCCGTTTTTAAATTACGAAATATTTAAAAAAGTATTCACATTATTTGTGGTCAAGAAATTTAAAATTTTTGATTTGGTAAGAGTTGAACTTTTGGAACCCCTTTTAGTGATATATTTTTTTCTGATAAGTAAAAAATACCCAAAAAAAGACAAAATTTTATCAGGTAATATATTTTACATAGGGAAGGTGGGCAACCTTTTTAACGATAAAAAAAAATGAAAGAGTATTTAAGGGAAATTCATGTACAATCGTTTTGAGTTATTGTAAAAAGTTAGGGGGGATTTAACTTCTATTCCTATTTTATGTTAAGAGTTGTTGATTTGGGTTGGGGAACAAAAAAAGCTGAGAAAGAGTTTTACCGGCAAGGGTAATACAAAACAGGGAAAAAATTTAATTTTTAAAGAAAATCTTTGTAGATACTTTGTTTACCCCCCTTTTAGTTTTGGAATGTTCAAAAGATTTTTGTATTAGTTTTTATGGTCTCGCATTTGGTTAAATAGAATTGGAAATTCTAAGTTTTCACTTTTACAGATAAAAGGGAATACAGGAAAAAAGTATACAGGAGCATTAGAGATGATCCAGGGGCATTTCCCAAAGCATTTTGAAAAACCCCGAAAGGGTATGTTTTTAAAACTTGCGGAAAAGATTACCCAAAATCACCATTCTACCCAAATTTTCTAAGCGATAAAAAAAAAAAATTTTTTTGAATCATATAAAAATTTTAACCTTTAAAAAACTTTGGTTTTTTAATGCCAAAAAAACTTTTTTTTTTTGTGCCAAATTTTTTCCCTAAAATAGTTTAAACAGCTAAAAAAGCTTTCATTAAATAAAAGAAAAAATTTTACTCTAGGTTTTTCGTATTTTTAAAAAATTTATGTTTTTTAAAAAAAATATAAAAATATATAGCTACTTAAAAAGAGAATGTGGAAAAACAACATAAAAAAACCGTAACTTTTGCCCTCTTTTTTGGGAAATTAGGGATTTTCCTTTTGGGATTTGAACTTGCGTCTTTGGGGTAAAAAAAGGAAAAGATACAATTTTTCCCATTTTACAAAAGTAGCCCCGTGCGGCTCCCTACAGACCCTTTGAAATGGATCTGAAAAAAGTGAAAAGAAGAGCAAAATCATTAGGGGGAAAAAATCCCCTTTTCGATAGAACGTCCCCCTTTTAGGTTTTTTTAAGTGTAAGGGGGGTTTAAGTTGTTTTGACCCTTTTAAATATTAAAACCAATGTGGATCCCTTTACTTTTTTTAAGATTTTTTTAAAAAAAATTTTTAAATTTAAAAAGTTTTACTTCTTAATATTTTAAAAAAACTTAGGCAATTATTTTTTAAAAAAATTTAAAAATTTTTGGGGGCATGTTTTCAAAAATTTCCCCCAAAAATGCAAAATATAACTGAACTCCAAAGGGTTGGGTTTCACAGTCCATATCCACGACGCGGGACAGATTTTACAAAAAATGTTTGGGAGGGTTTTCCCGTTTTCATCCACAAACTTAAAAGTCATAAAAGCGGACAAGGCCCTTATTTACATGCCTTTAGAGAATTTTTTTTTTTTTTTCCTTTATTCTTTAAAAATTTAAAAATTTTAAATTAAAATTTTAAAATTTTTTTTTTACTTTTTTGAAAAACTACTTGTTTTAAAATTTTGGGAATTTGGTTTTCAATTAGACGTGACATGAAAAAAGTTTTTTTTTAAATGTTATTTTACTACGAAAGTACCTTAAAATGACAGTAGTTTTGTGAACCATTTCTAATCCTTTTTTTCTCTTAAAAATTATAAATTTTTTTTTTAAAACTAAAAGAATTTCTTTGGTATCCTTTAAGAATCCTTTTTAATGTGTTTTGTGTAATTTAAATTAAAAATAAAATTTCTTTTTTTCAATCTTAAAATTTAACCAAAACGGTTTTTTGGGGTTTTTAAAAATTTGGGGATTTGGTGTTCACACTCCCAAGTGTCGAAAAAAATCTCTATAAAGTCGCGAAAGTGTCTGAAACGTATAGTAAGAGTGTTTAAACTTAGACTCGATTTTGGGCCTGGATATAGTGCCCCCCTTTTTTAGACACTTTTTTTCCAAAATTTAAAAAACGTTTTGTTTTTTTTGGTCCCCCAAAGTACAAGGGGAATTTTTTAAAAAATAATTTTTATTTTTTTTTATCCAAAAAAAAGGAAAACCACTTTTTTTTTTTTAATTTTTCCATTCCTTTTTCTAAAAATTTAATTTGTTTTTTTTTTAACATTTACTTTCCATTTTAAAAATTTTTAAAAAAAAAAACCCCCAAAATGTTCAAAATTCAAATAAAAAAAACATCCTTCTTTTTTTCTTCCATGTTAGATTAAAAATAAAAACTTTTACGGGGAAAAACTTTCGATCACGTTTGCCGCACGGGTGTTTTTCCTCATATACAAGTGTACAGTAATTTTAAAAACAGGGGGATCCCCCTGCCAGTTTTAATTCCCTTATTGATAGAAAAATCAAAAAAAAACAAGGCAAGCAGAAAGAGTATGCATAAAATGAAAAAAAAAAAAACATAATAAAAAACGAGATCGGTTTTAAGTAAAATTTTTTTTGGGTTTTTAACGATTTTAAACGGCCCCTTTTCACAAAAAAAAATTTTGGCAACAGTGAAACCTGTTTTTTTAAAAAAAAAAGAAAAAGATTTTTTTGTTTTTTTTGAAATCCACATTAATATTTCAAAATTATGTTTTTTTTTTTAAAAAAGTAATTTTAATTGTATTTTTAAACCCAAAAAAAAAATATTGAAAGTTTTCCTCCGAGCCAGTTTTTAAGTCAAGTAGTGAATTTTTTTCCTTACCCCCAAAAAGTTTCTCTTACCCCCTTTGCGAACCAATATCTACCACCTGTTATATTTTTTGTTTGCCTGTTAGAAGGATTTTATGCAGGGTGTTTACTGATTTTTTTTTTTTAAATTAAAAAAAAATTGGTTTTAACAAAAATTGGTTTTTTTAGAGAGTACTGCAAAAAAGTTACTAAAAAAAAATTTTGCCCCAAAAAAAAATTAGAATAACCTTTAAGGAAAATTTTTGTAAATTAAAATTTTTTTCACGAAACACTTTTTTGCTTTGTTTTTAAAAAAAAATTTAAAAATTTTTTTCTGAAAAAAAAAGGGAAAGTTTTTTTTAAAGGGGACATAAAAAAAATTTGATTTTCATCCCAAAATCAAAGGCTTAAAAAAAATAAAATTTTTAAATTGTCGGGGGGCATTCAGATGCAAAACTTTTAAAAAGGGCCCTTTTTTTAAAGCACCCCGTCGTAAAAAAGTTTTTTCTTTCAGCCTTTTCTCTTATTTTTAATACCCCTTTACAAGAAAGAAAAATACGTAGATAAAATTTTCAAATTTTAAAGTTTGTCGAAGAGTGCCAAAATTAACAAGAATTAAGTATTATAAAGAAACTACTTTATAAACCCGGACGTTTTGCACGGTTGTAATTAAAAAACCCTAATTAGTAGTTTTTTTATGTAAACTTTTATTTTATACCAATTGATCTTTTCCACTGTGGTAAACTCCGTCGGGATATTATAATCTCCTCCTATTTGTATGATTTGGTTGTTTTTTAACTGCCCTTCCAGGAGTTTGAGGGTTTTCCCCAAAGGCCCTGTTCAAATTGCCAAACAGCTAATTTTAAATGGCCTGTTTCTTTTCACGATTAACCAAAACGAAACTCCCCCAAATGTGATAAACTTTTCCACTTCATATTTCATAAACCGATAGGGTTTGGGGGGGGGACCCAGTCGGAAAAAGATTTCGTCTTGTATGGGGGGGTCCAGGTCGGTCCGGGCATCGCCAAAAAAAACCGTCGACCTTAAACGGCTCGTACGCCAAAAATTCCAACGAATAATAGTGTAGTCCCTTGAAAGAAAAGGGCACTTTAAAATCCTCCAAATTCCCAAAGTTGCGTCCATTTCCCCTTTAAAAAATTTCCTTGGTACCATCACGGGGTCGGCTCGTAACTTGACTTGGTTCTAAATTACGACCCCGTTTCTAATAGAAACTCGTGTGTAGCTTAAATGCGACGATAATTCAAACTAACCCAACCCATACAACTGGATGGGAAATAGTCCCCAACGTTAAATTTTTAACTTCGCCAAAAGCCGCCAATGCCAAAATTCAACGACCATTACGCCAATTTAACATCAGAAAACAAAACAGACATTCATCCTCTTGTATGGTTGGAAAAAGTTTATATAAAGTACAAATTCCTTATTTAGCCCGGTTAACCTAAAGAACCCGTGGCCGCCAATTTTACGGCAAATCTTGAAAATCCCGATGGCAACCTTTGCGGGAAAATTTGCAATTGCATTGACAATTTTAAATAATAATCTTTTTAAATCTTAAACGCATATAATTTATTCTGAAGTTTTCTTATACTAATATTTTATTAATTAGATGCTTAATGTTTTAAAAATTTTTTTCTTTTTTTAAATCAATTCTTCGGCATTTTAAATTCCCTTTTTTTTTTATAAATCTGGTCGGGATTTAATGAAATTTTTCCGTTGTTTTAAGTCGGCCATTTTGAAATTAGGTAGTATTTTTGGTCCTTTCGAGATGGCAAACCAAACCTCGGCAGTGACGGGGTTTGTTATCTTTCGACTTGGCGATACATTTTTGAAAATTCACCAAACCGGCCAGATTCTTTAGGTTAACCTATATTCATCCATAACTTCATTTCTTACCCTTTTTTAAAAAACAATTAAATTAAATTCGGAAACATAATTAAAAAAACGTTGAGGAAATCTGATCCACATAAAAAAAATCAAAAGTTTAAAAGCAACAAATAAAATGAAATACTGATATTCAAATAAAAATCCAGAAAATTAAACCCGCGTGCTCTTTTTTTTTTCTTTTCTTAATTTGTTCACGCTGAACCCGCTGAAATTTCTTTAAATTGAATTAAAAGTGTAAATTTATAATCTTACAATGCTATTCCTATGGGGAAATCGGCTCACGTTTGCAATCCCACACCCTTTGGGTTTGAATAAAAAAAATACTATAGCCTATTAGGTCCTAAGCTACCTCCCCACGAATTTTCAGCCAAATCAATTCAGCCGTTTTGATTATAAATAGTGTAACAACACGACTTTTTTTATTATATATACTAGTGTTTACCCGCGTTGCACGGGTAGAGTGGAAAAATAATTTAACAGTCATTTAAAATATTTTTTTTTTTTCATTTTATTAAAACAAGAAATGAAGATTTCCCAGTAATTTTTTCCATTAATTACCCAAAATTGGAAAATTAAAGATTAATATTATTTCAAAAAATTTCCTTTGTAAGAACGCAAATTAAAAAAGAATACTATTTAAGAAAAATAATCAGTAAGAATAAAAATGGAAAAACGGCTAAAAACTTAAAAGGGTCTCAAAACATTTATTTTAACGCAATTCAAGGGGGGGTTTCCAATAAATTAAGTAACTTTTTTTTTGGACACTTTGTAGATATAAATACAATATAAGCAGTACAAAATGGCAGAAAAAAAATGCGTTTAGGACAAAGATTGGTATAATCTGTTCTTCCAAGTAGTTAAAATTTAAATCTCACTTAAAACTGATCACTCTTGGTCTGCGTGCAGAAAATAAAACATTCTTAATGAAAGTGAATTACATGATCTAATTGTTTAGATGTTATAAAGCTACTCCAGCAAGCAGCAAACGATTTGCATTTTCTATATTTATTTGTTTTTTTAACTGTGATAAAGATACTAAAGCAAACGATTTTTATTTTTAATATTAAATATTTTTCTAACTGCTAAAAGCTAGCAAACGATTTTTGTTTTAGATGTTTATTTCTAATTTTTTAGCTGTAATTAAACTAAATATACTTAAAAATCGTTTTAACAAATGTGTAAAATAAAACTAAATAAACAATCCGTGAAAACGTGCTGTTTAAGGAGCAATAAACCTCTAAGGTCTTCAATGCATTGAATGGGAAACATAAAAACGTTCGAAAACGATAAAAGGAATGGTCTGATTCGAAAAATTCTTAGCCTATGTTTGTTCGGAGATGAGATGAATTTTTGTGCTAAATTTAGTGACGATCTGTTGCGTGGTTCTTTAGATCTCGTGTCTTAAACAAACAAACAAACAAACAAAAAACAAAAGTTGCCTTTTATGTATATAGATAAAACCTTTTAGCTCATTTGGCACGTTTTGGGAAAAAATTGGCGAGAAAATAGATATAGCTACAAACAACACCCATTATACAGCTCTAACACAATGACCTTCGAACAACCAACCAGCTTATAAATTATTTATAAAAAAAATGCCCATTCGGCGAGTTTTAGTTAATAATTTGGCGAGTTTGGCAACGTATTTGGCGAAAAAATAAAGACATAAAACCCTAATATGCAGCTCTAGTGCGACGGCCTTTATTAACCATCATAGTTCAGTAATAGCTTAACGATAAATTTATTGCTTAAATATGTATACATGCAGTCAACAGAAAAATCAATAAAAAAAAATCATCAAATAAACCCACAATAAAATCCGGGAATGGAGGACTGACGGAATTACGTCACTTGAAACATGTCAATTATTTTTCAAATAATGAATTTAGTTTCTGAAGTTAATGGCAACAGAATAAAATAAACATTTTCAATTTTAATTACTTTTGTTAAAAGTTTTATTTAATTTTTTCAGCCGATGGCATCAGGAAAGTAAAAAAATGATCGGATTTGAGCCAAAGTGGTGTAGTTTTTTCAGAAAAACGTTCGAAACGATAGAAGGAATGGTCTGATTCGAAAAATTCTTAGCCTATGTTTGTTCCGGAGATGAGATGAATTTTTGTGCCAAATTTCGTGACAATCTGTTGCGTGGTTCTTTAGATCTCGTGTCTTATACAAACAAACAAACAAGCAAACAAACAAACGGAAGTTGCCTTTTATGTATATAGATTATTACAAATATTTATTTAACTGTAGGAAATGAGGAAAATTGGGATGTGTGCAATTGCTTAGATGAATATAGTGGATTAATAATTTAGAAGAGAGTGTTTCGTTTATTTCCATTCAAAAAAAGTTTTATCCACGTTAGCAACATTCAAACCGTGTTTCCTCCTTTGAGTTTGGTCACAACGTGATTTCGAAAAATTTCAAATACATTTTTAAATATTAATTTTAAGTTCTTTAAGTATGTTTTGCTTAAAAATTTTCTTAGTAACCGAAAATGGAACTAAACAAACGTTAATGAGGGTCTTATATAAGTTATTTGTTAGTTTTTGTGTTTAATGAAATTTTGTATCCGAAGGATGAAGCACTGTTTAAATGTTTGCTCCTCAATTAATGTGTTTCAACATTTTTTTCCACATAATTAAAGGAAAAAATTATATTTTATGTCCTACACACCCAATAATGTGAAATACTCTTCCAAATATTTATTTAATACTTTATTTTACTTATTAATTTAAATCCAACATTATTTTACAAATATATTCTTTAATCAAAATTAACTTTACTTCTGGAAAATTTTTAAAATCTGTTAGGTTCATTAATAAATATTTATTGTTTTATCTTCTCGTATATAGAAAACTCGCAATATATTCCTGCTTATTCATAGTAATTCGTAGAATCAGGTTTGTTAAAAAAAATTATTGGGGATTATTACAGAGGATATATTATTAGACATTATATTACTTTGATATATTGGAAAATACATTACACGAATATAAAGGAATGCGGCTTTATTAATTAAAGAACATGTACTAGGCTGCATCAGGATTTACAAAGCCAACTTTAGCAACTAAGAACGGAAGGTTACCGAAAGAATTCTACTAATGAACTGAAGTCTTTCTGACATTTTTAAATAACTCCAAGAAAATCAAATATACAAATCTAATAGTACAAAGCCAAAGCAACTAAGAACGGAAGGTTATCGAAAGAATTCTACTAATGAACTGAAGTCTTTCTGACATTTTTTAAAGAACTCCAAGAAAATCAAATATACAAATTGTCTCGACAGGATTTTGCAATCCACTAAAACACCAACTTCATAGGCTTAGTCAGCAATAGTAAATAAAGCTGCGTTAGTCCTTATTTTATGGATTGTGGCATTTATGGTGTTTTTTTGAAAGTGGTTTAAGCTGCAAAGTAAACAAAGTCAGGTGTTTTGCACCTTAGAAAGAATATCACCAAGCACAACGATTTATTTGAAATTTAAACTTTTAAAGGCCGAAATTGGCAAATTTCATTAATTTTCTTTCGAAAATTAAATTAATATTCTTTAAAATTTGCTAAATTTACTCACAATTCGAAAAATAATTATGTAAAATTGCTTTGGTCAAATCCTAGCATCCGTGAACACGACTTTTGGTGCTTTGGATGATGCCACCAACTCCTCCGAAATCTGTTAGGTTCATTAATAAATATTTATTGTTTTATCTTCTCGTATATAGAAAACTCGCAATATATTTCAATAATTATTCCTGCTTATTCATAGTAATTCGTAGAATCAAGTTTGTTAAAAAACATTATGTGGGATTATTAGAGAGGAGATATTATTAGACATCATATTACTTTGATATATCGGAGAGAACTCCTTATTCTTAAAAATGTATCAATATAAAAAAAATTTAAACCTTGATATCTTTTAAAAATTTAACAGAAACAGCACATAAAACAACTCCAAATTGAAATTAATGAATGAAGAAGTGTAAATTATATATAAAAACTACACTGTTAAAAAATTAGGCACTTTGTTTCACCAAAAATATGGTTCCTAGTAGCTGCAACGGCTGTGTGGTGAAACGTTAAACCATATTTTTGGTATTCGGTTGAACCATTTCTCAGGTTTTGTTTCCAAATCCAGAAAAATGGTTCAACCAAATACCGAAAAAAAGGTGAAACATTTCACCACACAGCCGTTGCAGCTACTAGGAACCAATATTATGGTGAAACCAAGCACAAAATGTTTAACAGTGTAACCACCTTGCCGCTTTCTTGGGAAACAAATAATGAACTATCAGAAAATCACATTACGCTATAAAATCACATTACGCTATATTTTATGACGTCATTCCAAACAAATTCATGCAACAAAAATAAATGTTCCTTTATTCAATTTAAATAAATAATTTTCCAATGCTATAGTTGGTATAGCAACAGCATTTTAAATAATTAAAAATTTATTTTCAATGCTAATTGACTGGGTAGTTCGTCGACAGTCCATTAGACAGATGTTCAGACAGACGAATAAAAAAAATTAAAAAAAATAAGTCACTGATATCATAATTTTCTAAGGATTTATTTTTTTAAAAAAAACTCCGACGGATAGAACCAAATTTAAAATTGTCCCTATTCAAGTTCCTAGAAGTTATAATTGAGGTAGGATAAAAAATCACATTTTTCATGGTTAAGTAACTTTTTCTTCAAAGTAAACTAATTTCCCAATTTGAAGTTTTTTACATTCTCACCTTTACTGTACATATTGAATGGGTTTTAAGTTACTTGCACAATATTACTACATTTAGAAAAAAATTATTAAAAAAGATATTTTTTGTAGAATTAATGAGATATTAGTTTTGATTTGAAACGATCTAATTAAAATATATATTTTTCTGAATATAACAATCGTATTCCAAAAAAGGATATTGCCGCACTTTTTTTTTCTAATAACATTTAATGCATTAAAAGTATGCTAATAATTAGGTATTAGTATGGTATTCACCTTTTCAATAATTGTTCTTTAAGTACGAAAGACCTTGTCATGAGAATGTTCTTCACAAGCGTATTATATAACCAAACTACACTGCTCAAAACAATTAGGAGAGCACTTTGCGTACTTATGTTAACCCTTTCAGTTATAACTTTTTATTTTTTCTTCTAAAAATCTAAAATTTGTGAAATAGATTCATTATGCATTCAGAATGAAATCGTAAAAAACGAGGGGGAAAAACATTTTTGAACTAAAATTTAAAGGAAAAAATTGGAATCATAACTTTTGAATAAATTATAACAATAACTTTTTTCAAAACTTTGTTTGTTAAAAGTAGTTAAAATCAATTTTTAAACATTTAAAAATGAAAAATTTTTAAACATGAAGAAAATAGGGTAAATTTATTTAATAAAATTGTTTTATAGTGAATTTTATTTTACCATGTTTTTCATATTTTAATTTAATTAAAACAAACATTATTTAATTCTTCAAAAGACATGATTTTTCCATCAACGAAACAAAAAGAAAATTTAACTTTAGTGAGAAAAAAATCGCAAGCTATTGATTCCAAATGGAATCATTGGGTGAAAGAGTTTAAGCCATGCGCTCCCCTAATTGTTTTGAGCAGTTTAGATTTCCTTCTTGAATACTTTTGAATACAGTTCTGAATCGATTAGATACAATATTAATCAGACAACAATTAGTTTAGAAAAAAAACAGAAGAAAATTGAAAGATTAATGATGTTATCAAAATATATTTTCTTGATTAGATTTTATTTGTGTTCCAGTATACTTTCCCTTTGCTTGGTCACAACCCCCAAATCTACTAAATTATTACTTCTCAATTCTCAATTGTCTTTTGTGAAAATACAAATCGTTTGAATAGCTAAAAAAAATTTAATTATAATTTGTGAATTAATATTTTTCAAAAAGTAAACTGACACCACGAAGTTGTATGTAAAATTTGAAATCCGTTTCAGAACGTAAATAAGGTCTATGTTCACGGACAATGAATAAGTACAGTACACATGGAGCAAAATGTAATTTTTTTTGTTTATTTGTGTTGGAGTACTTAGGTATTTATTGTATTTGAGATTTGAATGCCAATTAGGTTTTTTTTTCACAAAAATAATTAAGAAATTATTTCATCTTTATACAAAAGTAAGAAACGTGATTTATTTGATCTTCGTCTTTCATCTTTTGATAATATCTTCAAATTTAAAAGTTTATTTAAACCTTCAAAATAAAGCTTGAAGTTAACAACCTCAAACAAAAAAAATAACTTAAAATAAAGGTAATTTTAGATACTAGGAAAATGAATCAAAATATTTAATGGCAATTGGCATTCGAACTCAAAATTTAGTCTTTGTAAACGTAGCTAGTTGAATTTGTACATTATCGAATGAAACATTGAGTTTAAGAAAAGCTTAAGTATAATTTTCTACATATTTAAACTTTGTTTTTTAATAAAGACGATTTGCTTTGCAAAATTGCTTCATTGGAGTTTTATTGAATTTAAACCATTTTTGATTTATTCTTTGAATTTGGATAGAGTTTCATATTTCAATAGTGGCTTAAAATATTTCAACTATGAATGTATAGTTTGCATTATAAATACTTAGGAATAGGATTCAAGATCTTTATACGGAAATTTTAAAAAACTCGAATAAAACTTTTTCCAGTCAATAAACCTTTTATCAAATACAAGATTTTGGGTTAGTGAAGTGAAAGAACTTGGAAAATGTATTCCGTATCAATGAGGCAGAAAATGCATCCAAGACTGGTTTTCAACATTTTCATATTACAATAATAAAAATAGAACCATTCTGGTTTGTGAAAAAAATAATTTTATATTTAAATTCAATTTGAAATATTCAAAAAACTTTAAGCTTAAAAGTTTTGGGAATGTTAGTAAAATAAAATATTTTTATTTTTAAAACTACCCGTAAATATGGAGAAATAATAAATAACAGTTGATAAAAAAAATACCGTCAATGCGGGTAACTTTGGTCCAAAATCCTAGTTTTTTAGTCTAGAAAATCCTAGAAAAAATTAAGCTACCAAAACTATCTAAACACTTTGAAATCACCATGCATTTTAAGTATTAAACTTTTACAAATAATTTGTAAGCAATTTCGTTAAATTCTAAAATTAAAAAAATGGTGTTAGTTTTAAAAATTCGGACCCTGTTAGAATACGGGTGGGTAAATTTGGCCAAAGCATAAAATACATAAGAAACATACCTTTTATAATCCATATGGGCTGTGTTACAAAATTAAATAGTAATATTAAAATGTATAAACATAAAAATTATAAAGTTATAAGGTATAAAGTAATTAAAAATGGTGCATAGCTTAACAATTGCATTGCATTGCATCGTAGAATGACATTATACTATAAATAACACGACTGAATTCCGATCAAAAGAAGAAATGTAAACTTCAATTTTAACCCTTTACACTCCGCAGCAAAAATTCATGGAGAGTTAAATACGGTACATATATATATATATATATATATATATATATATATATATATATATATATATATATATATATATATATATATATATATATATATATATATATATATATATATATATATATATATAATATATATATATATATATATATGGACAATATATATATATATAATATATATATATATATATATATATAATATATATATATATATATTATATATATATATATATATATATATATATATATATATATATATATATATATATATATATTCTTTGTTCTTGTTATTATATTTATTACTAGCTTTATAACCCCTGCGTTGTACGGGCGCACCCTTAATACCCTAATTGATAGGTTTTTTTATGTAAACTTTATTTTATACCAATTGATCCCTCCACTGTGGTCCACTCCATCAGGATATTATAATCTCCTCCCATTCTGATATGAGGGGTTGATTTTATCCAGGCCCTTCCGGAGTTTTAGGGCTTTCCCATAGGCCTCTATTCAAATTGCCAGAACAGCTATATGATATAATGGCCTGTTTCTACTTTACAATTAGCGCAAAACGAAACTGCCCAATTGTGGTAAACATTCTACTTCATATTTCAAACAACTCGATAGGGTTAGGGGACCCAGTCGGTAAAGACTTTCGTCTTGCATGCGGTAGGTCCCAGGTTCAGATCCGGGCATCGCCAAAATAACTGTCGACCTATAAACGGCTCGTACAGCCAAAAATGTCCGACGAATAATACCCCGTGTGGAGGGGTGCACGTTAAATATCCTTCAAAGTCCAAACGCTGCGTACGATGTCGCCCTTAACGGTTGCGTTGGGTACCTACTCACGTGTCGGCTTGTAACTTGACTGTGGTTCTAAATTACGACTCCCTTTTCCAATAGCACTCGTGTGTAGCTTTAATGCGACGATAATTCAAACTAACGCTAACCCATTAAACGGATGGGAATAGCTACCCTACGTTAAATTTTCAACTTCGCCAAAGCCGCCAATGCCAAAATTCAATTTATCGCCATCTTAACATCAGAAAAAAAACAGACATTCATCCTCTTGTATGGTTGGAAAAGTTTATAAAATACAAATTCCTTATTTATACCGAATATATTCCGGCTAACCTAGAGAATCATGGCCGGCAATTTTACGCCAAATCTGGTAACCCTGATGGCAACCTTTGGCGAAATTAGCAATTGCATTGACAATTTCTAAATGTTAATCTATTTAAATCTTCTTCTTACTAATCTCCAGGTTGTCTAGCTTAGCTAGACAACCCCCATGAAACCAAAAATGTACAAAAAGTCTAAAAACTGCATTGGGTCCTGAAGGACTTCGTCTTTTTTAAAATTCAAGCAAGTCAAAATGTGTTCTGGGGAGGCTAATTCAACGGAACACCGAGGACATTCCGGAAATTTCTTTCTGAAATTTCCGCTTTCTGCGGAAGAAGGTGGTTTGATAGTGTCTTGGTCTAACATTAAAGCTTTCTCCCGGTCTTTTGGCAAAGTACCAAGGATGATTCGGGGGTATTTTCATGATTTTGTTCATTTTTGTTTTTGTAAGGGATGAAATCTCACTAAATGTGAGCTCTCCACCTGGATTTATTCCCTCTTCAGACGCTGATCTGGCCAAAAAATCTGATCTTTCATTCCCCTCAACTCCCACATGTGAAGGGATCCACTGGAAATGCACCGTGTGCTCGGGTGTCAGTCTCTCAAGCAAATTTAAAATGTCCAGGCTAGTTCGATCTCCAACAATACTCCAATTTTCAAGATGTTGTATTGAAGAACGACTATCTGTTAAAATCCATAAATCATTAAACTGATCCTCCACCTGTACTGCATACTCTAGACCTCTTCTAATGGCTATTAGCTCTGATCTGAACACGGAGCAGTAATCTGGATTTCTTATTTTAAATTCCTTTTCTCCGGTGGCTGTGACCATGTACACCCCACTTCCCGAGACACCACCAACCCCTCTACTACCATATGTGTAGATCTTGAAAGAAGATGGGGGAATATTATGGATTGTTTCAAGTGCTAGCTGTTTAACGAGAGCCGGTATCTCCGAGTTTTTTGTTACAGCTGTTAGAAGCTCCTCGTGAAAGTAAATTCCGCCAAGTTCCAGTCCAGCTCCAGGTGATCTTAGTGAGTGACCCTCTATACTTGAAGAAAGGAGATCCAGTGATTTTGCATAGGAGAAGGGGCTATGTTTCTTTAATCGTTGATTGTTGGTCCAATCTAGAAGGTAGGTGGAAGTTCTGTGCTGCTCATTATAGCTAATTAGCTTGTTATAATATTTAGTAAGGGCTCTGAGAAAGAGGCGGCAAATCACTCTCGAAATTCACAATTACATTTGGACAACTGTGTCGTAGACCGGTTATGATTCTAGCTGCGCTGTACTGCACTCGTTCAAGTTTTTCAAGATTGGTATTGGAAGCACAAGAATAAATGGGGGAACCATATTCTAGAATTGGTCTTACAAGAGATATATATGTTGTACGAAGTGTGCTTGCTTCAGCCCCCCAATCTCGACCTGAAATATACTTAAGAATGTTCAACCTTTTTCTAGCCTTGAGCACTTGTCCCTCAATATGCATATTACTTGTGATTTCTTGATCAAGGGTGTAACCAAGGTATTTAGCATTCTTGTAGTAGTTTAGTTGAGTACCATTCATTGAGATTTGTGGATGGTAATTGGAAAGGTGTCTATTGGTTGTGAAAAAGGTAGATACAGATTTTGAAGCATTAAAAACCAATTTGTGCTGTTCAGCAAAAGTGAAAGTCTCATCCAGGGCATTATTAAGGTTAAGTTCTATGTCTTCAATATCTTTGCTTGAGTTGAATACGATAATATCATCTGCAAAAATGCCCACTTTACAATATTTGTTAATAACATTTTCGATACCTGCTATGTATAAGGAAAACAAAACTGGGCTCAAAACTGATCCCTGAGGAACTCCTTGTTTTATTCTAAAAGGATCCGAAAGGGCGTTATTGTATTTAACTCTGATAGATCTGTCCCAGAGAAAATCGGATATCCACGGTAATATTTTACCCTTAAAGTCAAAGGAGTCATGTAGTTTAACAACCAAGTGTTGGCGCCAAACCCTGTCAAAGGCTCTGGACACGTCTAAGAGGGCAGCTGCAGTGTGATTGGTGGGCTTCATATTTTGTGCGTCGCGCACATTTTGACAAACATACAAGATTTGGTCAATAGTGTTATGCCCACTTCTGTATCCATACTGTTCCCTCGGAATCAAGTTACTAGTATCCAGATGAACTTTTAGTCTGGCAAGAATGAGCCTCTCCATGAGTTTACACACAAATGAAGTAAGCGCAATGGGTCTAAAGCTTTCAGGCGCACTAGCTTCTTTACTAGGTTTTAAATAGGCACAATGGTTGCTCTTTTCCATTCTCTGGGGAGACGACCAAGTCTCCAGGAAAGATTGAAAATATCCAAAAGTCTTTGCAGTCCACGAGGTCCAAGACGGCCAATCATGAATCCATGGATGCCATCTGGGCCTGGAGTTTTACGCTGGTCCATAGCTCTCAGAGCCAAATTCAGTTCCTTCGAGAAAAGTCTCTAACGAAGATCGATCCACCAGAATTGGAAGTACGGTAGCGGTGGATATATCTTTTCGCTTTATTTTTGATGACAACATCGTTCTGGTTAAACTCTAGGTTGCCCATGTTTTTATAAAACTCACCCAATAAGTCTGCAGCCTCCTTGTCATCTTGTGGGACCACGCCATCGGAAGTTAAAACTGTATTACATAACACGTTTTGCGGCTGATTTTGACTGAGTGTCTGTGCAAGTCGCCATAGTTTAGAATTTGGTGTATTGGTATTGATGTTACTACACATATCAGCCCATGTTTTACGTTTAAGGTTTATGTATGTCTGCTTAATGACTGCGTTGATTTTGTTAATCTCAATTTTATCCGCTGGATCAGAAGTTTGGGAGAACCTCCTGTGCAAGGTTTTTCTCTTGAGGATAAGGGCTCTCATCTCGGGATCCTTGTGTTGGAAAAAGTTTTTCAGATTTTTAAAATTTCCTCTAGGTATTGATTGATGGGAAGCATGAATAATCGCTTGTTTAAAAGCATTCCACTCCTGTTCTATGTTGTCTGTAAGAGTCCTTTGTTCTACAGCGTTCTCTACCAGATGACTGAAAAGAACCCAGTTAGCTTTCTTAAAGTTCCAGAAATTCCTTCGAGTAGTCGTTGTTTTTCTGTTGATCTGTACCTCAATAAGTATGGGTAAATGATCACTACCGATGTTATCAAGGATTTGCCACTTACAGTGTGGGTGGAGTTCAGGGCTAACAAGAGAGATGTCCAAGGCTTCTGACGTCCCATAGCTAAAAGACGTAAATGTTGGAGATCCATCATTTAGAAAGATAAGAGCCTTATCATCGGCAGCGTTCAAAAGATCGCTGCCTCTGTTATTATTTGTAGAGCAGCCCCAAATCTGATGTTTGGCATTGAGGTCACCAAGGATAATGGAGTTTTTATCAATGCTGTTGAGTAGATCTGCATTGAGTTGGCCTTGGTTAGGGGGTGATATAGATTGAAGATGTTAATCGCCTTTCTTCTCCACTTAATGGAAATGCCCTGCCTTTCCAAGTGTGTGTCTAAAGCAGGTAAATGTAAACTCTTAAAGTTAACATTCCTGACAAGGAAGGCCAGGCCTCCTCCTCCACGATCGGGTCGATCTGTCCGGTAAATACTGAAGTTCTTTCTTTTAATGTTGATGTGATTTTTAAGTTTGGTCTCCTGTAAGGCAATAATCTGGGCACCATAAGTGTCAGCCATTTCGATTAACTGATCTAGCTTGATTCTCGTTGCTGGAGTGGATAAGCCGTTAATGTTACACTGAAGAATCTTAAGTGAACCACTATGCAGATTAGGAGACTGTAGTTTACTTGTCAACCGGGGGGGGGGGGGGGAGACCCTCTGCCTAAACCTCGGCCGCGCCCTGATTTACCTGCGCGACAGGCGATGCAGTATCAATAGGATTTGTAGGAGGTTTCATGGTAAAGAGTAATGAGCATCTTCAATAACCAGGAGGTCTGGGGC
This sequence comes from Oedothorax gibbosus, assembly GCA_019343175.1. Classification (NCBI taxonomy): domain Eukaryota; kingdom Metazoa; phylum Arthropoda; class Arachnida; order Araneae; family Linyphiidae; genus Oedothorax; species Oedothorax gibbosus. The sequence continues at coordinate 21,874 of JAFNEN010001248.1, forward strand.
ACCGGAGGTTGAAGTATGACTTAGCCCCTAGGTTCAGCCGCTCCTAACATGGAGAACAGACGCTGGGTTTTAGATCGGAGTTTTCCTTCTCCTAGGTATCTCTCTTCGTCTGACTCCTACCCAACGAAGACCTGTCCGGCATGGGAAACCCTACCAGTAGCTAAGCTACCGCCGGCATAGCTCTCTGGGTTGCTGGAGCACGCAAGCCCACCCACCACAACAAGGTGAAGATACCGTCGGTTGGGTCGGATGGGTATATAATTTAAATCTTAAACGCATATAATTTATTCTGAACTTTTCTTATACTAATATTTTATTAATTAGATGCTTACTGATTTTACTTACTTGATGCTTACTGATTCTTCGTCATTTTAAAGTTTCACTTTTTTTATAAATCTGGTCTGCAATTTAATGAATTTTTACGCTGTTTTAAGTCAGCCATTTTGAAATTAGGTAGTATTTTACTATTTTTGGTCATTTCGAGATGGTAACCATCTGGCAAGTGCCTGGGTTTTTATCACTTCGACTTGGCGACATTTTTGAAAATTCGCCAAATCCGACAACGATTCTTTAGGTTAACCTATATTCCTCCATATCATCATTTCTTACCATTTGTAAACATGGATATAAATTAAATTCGGAAACGTAATTGAAATCAAGTTGAGGAAATCTGATCCACCATAAAAAAATGAAAGATTTAAAATCAACAAATAAAATAAAATACTGATATTCAAAAAACAATCCAGAAAATTAAACCCACGCGCTCTTTTTTTTTCTTTTCTTAATTTTCGTTCACGCTGAACGCGCTGGAATTTCTTTAAATTGAATTAAAAAGTATAAATTCTAATCTTACAATGCTATTCCTATGGGGAAATCGGCTCATGTTTTGCACCTCTACACCCGTTTGGGTTGGAATAAAAAATATCTTATAGCCTATTCCTGGTTCTAAGCTACCTTCCCACAAATTTTCAGCCAAATCAGTTAAGCCGTTCTTGAGTTATAAATAGTGTAACTCACACGACTTTCTTTATATATATATATATATATATATATATATTATATATATATATATATATATATATATATATATATATATATATATATATATATATATATATATATATATATATATATATATTATATATATATATATATATATATATATATATATATATATATATATATATATATATATATATATATATATATATATATATATATATAATATATATATATATATATATATATATACGTATGTATATACGTACGTATACATACATTATTCACATATACGCATATGTGAATCTAAGTAAGTTTTCCGTTTTGTATTTTCCCGTTATTTTATTTCTCGTGTGTTTTTTTTGCTAATGAAATGTCCATCTAGTAAAAGTCAGAAAAATCTCAAAAGTTACGCATATTTTTTCACTCTCCTTTTCGCAACAATGAAGTGAAATCTCGTGAAGTGCTTTTATAAATTTTCCCCCTAAGACTATTTTTAGTAGAAAACAATAAATTTAACATTTTGAAAAAATTAAAAAGCACTTATAAAAGAAAATTTTGACTCATTATAACAATTGCTAAAAATTGCATGAAAAATATGCATAACTTTCTGAGATTTTTCTCGACTTTTCTCCACAGACAGCATTTTGAGTCATGGCCATTTCAGCAGGTATCCGTTCTCCTGAAAATTCAACGTCAAGATATTCACTTTTCATGCTCATACTTTTACTAATATAAAAAGTTGAAACACTGCAATATTTTAGTATATATTAAGAACTAAACAGAATTTTTTCTTCAAATTTCAGAAATATTCGCTACCTAGGTCAATTAAACTTGTTAAAATACATTGCAGAAGAAACATTGATTGAAACACAATTTTTCAGCACACACAATTTATTATTTATTTCAATTTCTCATTCAACAAATTTAAAATTATACAGATATAGAGCAAATCTTACTTTAACTTGACATGATTGGAGCCGATTTCATGTGTTTATTAGAGAAGATAAAGATTATATGTTCATTGATACAGCAAAATTAATTCTCAGGTTGGCAAAGTTATTAAGTTCAGATATGCAACCCTCTAACATTATACTTGATTACATATTTTTTTTATCAAGAATAATAATTTTAAAATAATAATTTTTCTCAAAAACTTGCAACAAAATACACCTTGTATATATTTAAAAAAATTTAATTGTATTTACAGTTTAAAATTTTGTCGAATTCATTTGTTTGATTTGCTAAATTAATAATTTTTTTTTGTAATTGAAGATGGTTTTCCGGATTCTGTTTTGCTGCTTTTGATCCTCTCTTCGTATTAAGATCCGCAAGACACCTAATAAAAGATAAAATACAGTCTTAAAATTAACAAATATACATATTGGCATAATTGTTAAAAATGCCCATCTACCATAATATTCAACAACCACAACACGAGATTAAATTTGCCCGTCTGGTGGCTGAATGATAAGTGCTCTGCCCTTTAAGTCACTTTGAGCATGTTCGAATAATCATCTAATTAGCTTCATATGCAAAAAATTACCATAGAACGACAAACCAAAACCAAACCCACACAAGTTTAAATGTCCGATTTTATATAAGACACAATGACACACAATGCATCATTAATAATTTTTAAGTCATTAAATGGTTTTTTAACATTGCATACAAATTTTAAGATTTTGTGGATGTTATCAGGGTGCGCAGCTGTTCTTGAAGATACCTTTTTTGTTTTCAGTTTTAAGGGCCTTTAAAGGTGCTTATTGTTTTGAATTTGTAAAAAAAAATTCTTTTTTAATTAAAGTGATTATTTTTTAATAGTTAAGAAATGAAAATGTTCTTTTGCTGATTCTTCCATAAAAATGAGCGACTCTTTTTTTTTTTTTTTAAAGTAGAACCTCGATTATACGGTCTAATTGGGACTGGAGGTAGGTCGGATAATCGAACATTCCTGATAAAAGAGAGTTTTTATTAAATAGTAAAACTTCTCTAAAATAGGATCGTCGGAGTTTTCCAATGGAATCAACGGCCCTTACTGCTTTACTGCTTTAACTGCCTTCATCCAAGAATTCTGTCTATGGAGAAAGTTGAGAAAAATCTCAGAAAAAGTATGTATATTTTTAGAAAAACTGTGCATATTTTTCATGCTCCTTTTTGCAATAGTTAGAATGAGGTAAAATCTTGTTTTACAAGTGCTATTTAGTTTTTTCAAAATGTTAAATTTATTGCTTTTGTACCGAAAATAGCTTTATGGAAAAAAATTTAAAAATGAACTTCACGAGATTTCACTTCATTGGCATTGTTGCGAAAAGGCGCATTAGAAAATATGCGGAATTGTTTTAGATTTTTTTGACTTTTGCTCCATAGACATCTAAAGAAATTTAAATAACGGGAAAATACAAAACAAAAAACTTAGGAGATCCATGGAAAAAGGCAAAATTGAAAACTTAAATAGATGCACGGAAAAATGCAAAATGGAAAACCTTAAAAACGAATAAGTAATAAACGGAACTTCAGTAGATTCACGGAAAAATACAAAATTGAAAACTTAATAGATGTACGGAAAAATGCGAAATGGAAAACCTTAAAACGAATAAGTAATAAACGGAACTTCAGTAGATTAACGGAAAAATACAAAATTGAAAACTTTAACAACGAAGAATTAAAAAACGTAACTATGGGAATATTCCTAACAAAACGGAAAAGTCCCGGCAACTCTGCTACCGGTACTTTTTACGTTATTTTCAGTAAATTTTTTTACAGTGTATCTTTATCTTTTTAATGTTAAAAATCTTTTATTTTTTTTAAAAATCATCTTAAAAATGGGTAATCATAAGAGTAAAACTTCTTTAATAGTTAACAGAATACACTTTTACATAAATTTTTGAAAGTGTAAAGTTCTATTAAGAAATCCTTACATCTAGGACCAAAAGTTACCCGCATTCATCTGCAAAGGTTTCCCAGTGACCAATTAAATATAGCATGAAAAGTATTCAACTTATATTAAAACAAATGGTGTAATATTCATCCCCATAAATAAAAGAATAGTATAGTGTTTAATTTAGCTATTTTCAATATTTTTAGAAGTTCTGGACGAAAATTGGAAGAAAGAGATTTTTGTCATTAAATACTCGCAAAAATACAAACGTCATTTGAGGTATTGCCAAAATTTGAATGATTTTTTTACACAAAATGAAAGGCAATGTTTCCACCTTTCCAAAAATGTAAAGCCATTTAATATGGGATCATTTTATGAAGATAAATTAAGAAACAAATATTATTCCGAAGTTGTGACCAAAGTAACCCTCCAAAGCAAAAGTTACAGCTTATACGGTATTAGTTAAATGTTAATGAAAAGTATCTGAGAAATTAAACTTCAAATATTCTCACATAGTTTACTTAAAGTTTGTATTTCGACAGTTACAAACGTAATTCGATTCACAATTATTATGGAATAGTCGGGGAATATGGAATAATGAAGTTTCAGCCCTCTCTCGTGCTATCACTACGTGGAGTTTCCATGAAAGACCTAAGAAACCCCCCATGATGCAGTGAATAAAGAGTTAACTTCTTGTTGCTGTCATTACAGTCGCTGCAAAACAAAGTCTGTTTTCGGATTTTGAAAGTTTTAGTCGTAAAATGTTCAAGCATTTTAATCTACCCGTAATCATGAGATTTTAATTTTGTTGTTAAGAGTAATGTACTAAAAGAATAGTAGTTTGTTATGTTGCAGTCGTTTTTAGGCCATCAATGTTTTATTAGTCAGTAAAAGGGCTCATGATCCAAAATGGTGTGTCGGGTAATATGGAAAACATATCATCTGAAATTGCCTTCATGTCATCTACTAAATAACCTGTAAACAAAGTTGCTGAATGTACCTTATGAGCGAAAAAAAAGGTTATGTTTGTGATTTTCGTAAACAGACTTAAAAGAAAAAATTGAGCGTAAATTTTCAAATATTGTTTTTTAGTTAAAATTAACTATGTTCTGTGAAGTATAATTAAATTTTCAATAATTGTAAACAACTACTCCATATTACCCGACTATCCCCTATTACCCTCCACTTGTACGAGGGCTGTTTTTTTTTTTTCAACCTCCGATGGGATGTAACAAAAAGACCAGTTAAAATACAAAAAGATTTTTTACCAAAAGTAATGTACAATACTGCTTATTTTTTTACATAATCACCTTGACGATTAAAGCATTTGTCATACCTGTAAACAAGCTTTGAAATAATCTCTTCATAAAATGTAGCCGCCAAGTGAGAATTGAGAGCTGTTATTCGTTTCTCGCAGGCAAAAGGGAACAGTGCAACAGAAATTCAAAGAAGAATGAATATAGGGTGTATGGAGACACCTTTATGGTGATGGCATTGTTCGTGAATGCTGTTGAAAATTTAAAGGTGGCCGAACTGATGTTCATGACGAAGGGGACGAAGGAAGCAAGTCTGTCGCTACAGACGGCATTGTTCAGCGAGTTGACCAAGTGTGTAGAGAAACTCGAAGGTTTACCATAAGTGAATTATTGATTAGCATAGTGGCTTGGATTGTAGCGCTTCAAATTGACGTAGAGCTCAAAGAAACCGTCACAACTCCCTTCCAATCATTGGAGGCTACATTTTATGAAGAGGGTATTTCAAAGCTTGTTTACATATATGACAAATGCTTTAATCGTCAAGGTGATTATGTGGAGAAATAAGCAGTATTGTACATTACTTTTGGTAAAAAAATCGTTTTTGTATTGTGACCCGTCTTTTTGTTACAGCCAATTGGAGGTTGAAAAAAAACAGCCCTCGTAACTTTTTTTAAAGTACATTTTTTTCATAACAAAAAAAAAATACTGTTTTGTTTCTCTATAGGCCCTTCATTACCATTAGTTACAGTATGTACTGAAAATGATTGGGTGGATTTTTATTTAAAACCAAAAGAGTTAGTCTTAAAAATATAAATATTATTCCATAATACTATCCTCTCCTCTACATAGTATTTAGATTGGCTACAAAGGGTAAATTGTGGACAATAGGGGGTCTGTACTATAGATACTGTGAATGTGGAAATTATTGAACATTATATATAGCTTTTGTCAAAATGTATAAGACTGAAATCTATTAAAAATTACCAATCAATCTACCAAAAATTACCAATTTTTCACGCAACATTTTAATAATTTCTTCTTTTCCAAATACAGTCATTGCACACATGGTTTTTTTAATCGCACAAACTATAACAATAAAGTTTAAGGTTATATTGAGATGCTATCTGCCATCAAACTACAACTATCTGAACTAATTCAAACAAAATACAGTTTTAACTGTAAACTAAATAAAACAATTTTACTTTATAATTACGTGAAGTATAAGTTATGTGAAATAGATTAACTGATATGGTTTGCACAGAACCATAAAACACATACTGTGTTTTCCCAATTTCAATATGTGACTGCGCTGGCCACCAGTACAATTTGACCAGTTGCAGTTGTCCCAAAACAATTTAAGAAAGTTCAATTCAACACTGAGTAATTTGTGTGAGGTTTATTCAGTCTTCAAAGCATCACTTGTACTTTTCCACAATTGTAACTTATGTGATAGAACACTTCATGTATACATTCTCCTTCAACATGTTCATGCACACTCTGAATAGGAAGTTTCAGTTGTCGAACACTTCGTGGTGTATGTTTCCCATATTGTGCCAGAACACCGCTAACATCATCAGACTCACCAAAAGAAATATTTGCTGAGTTTTGTAATTAAATTTATCTATGTCTTCACTCACAGAAGTTGAAGAAAATGGTCTTTGTAGGGTAGATACCTGGTTGATTCAAAAGTTTTTTCGTATTTTCAACTACAAAAGAAATGCACAACAGTCACACAATACTAAGGATTTTTGTTTCGCAGTATGTTTCATTATGAAGTATGGTTTTTTACCATCTCTCTGCCAAAAGTTCAATGTCATGTTTATACCATTCGGCCAGCTTGGATGCAAAGAACTCGCGACACCCCATCTCGACATCACTCATATTAGTGAACTGCAGTCCGGGCAGAAAGTGGGCCAAGGACCGAAAAAATGATAATCCGACAGAGCAAGGTCTGGACTGTATGCATAATGGGGCAACACTTCGATACCTTTTAGGTCTTCAAGTTTTTTCTTGGTCAATCTGTCTGTGTGTGCTGGAGCGTCATGTTGTAGGAGTGCACGTTGTCTGTTGACTAGTGATGGATACCGAGCTTTCAGAATATCGTACACACTCGTTCCAGTTGTTGTCTATAGAGGTTAGTGTCTACAGCATGGCAACATGAAGCAAACTCAAAGTGAACCTCTCCCTTGAAATTCCACCAAACGCACAGCATGACCTTCTGTTCAAGGCGGCCCCGTTTTACAACAGGTTTCGGGGGCTGACGGGGATGTTGCAACTGTTTTCAAAAATTTGGATTTCGGAAAAATATCCATTTCTTATTTTTGAGAAAAATTCCTGATTTCATTCCAATAATTAATCAAAGCTTTGCTGGATATGCAATTAACGAACTGTGGTTTGTTAGATGTAATAAATCACGATGGTTTTTGGTCCCTTTCCAATAATTACTCCCGAGTCACCATATATCTGAAATTTTGCATATATCTTTGTAACTTGAAGCAAGAAAGTCATTGGAAAAAAATAGTTGAGGAACAAACTTTTAAACAAAAATCAAATCGAATATTGGCTAATAACAGTTTAGTTTGCATTTATTTTATTTATATATATTGCATTTATTATAATATACATTCTTTGGACAGTAACATATTTTGTTACTGTCCAAAAAAAATTGGTAAAAAATATTTGTTGTATTTGACCCGTCTTTTTGTTACAGCCCATCGGAGGTTGAAAAAAAACAGCCCTCGTAATAAAAGAAAGAGTCTGTCTGTGTGTGTGTGTCTGTTTGTCTTCGGATCGTAAAAGACCTACTTATGCTGCCCTCAGAAATTCGAAATTTTTAAGATAGATTCCCTAATACCAACGTGTGCACCTGAGGCTTAGTTTTTTCATATTTGTTCCATTTTTAGAGAAAATTCGAGTTTTCTGAAAAAATACACCACTTTCGCTCAAATCCGATCATTTTTTCTCTTTCCTGATGCCATCGGCTGAAAAAATTAAATAAAACTTTTAACGAAAACATTTAAAATTCAAAATGTTTGTTTTATTTCTTTTGCCATTACTTTCAGAAACCAAATTCATTATTTGAAAAATAATTGACATGTTTCAAGTGACGTAATTCCGCCAGTCTTTATTCCCGGATTTTATTGTGGGTTTATTTGATGATTTTTTCATTGATTTTTCTGTTGACTGCATGTATGCATATTTAAACAATAAATGTATATAGTTAAGCTATTACTGAACTATGATGGTTAATAAAGGCCATCGCACTAGAGCTATTAGTGTTTTATGTCTTTATTTTTTCGCCAAATACGTTGCCAAACTCGCCAAATTAATAACTAAAATTCGCCAAACAGGCAATTTCTTTTATAAATAATTTATAAGCTGGTCGGTTGTTCGAAGGTCATTGTGTTAGAGCTGTATAATGGTGTGTGAGTAACTATATCTATTTTCCCGCCAAATTATTTCTCAAAATGCGGTTGGCGAGCGATAGCGAGAAGGGGGCGTGCCCCGTGGTAAGTAAATATTATACAATTATTAAATTTCTTACACAATATTTTTTTTTGTATAGACAGTGTTTCCTAATGTTGTATTTACTACTGCTACTTTTTATATTCAATACGTTTTACTCTGTGTATCAAAAGTACCATCTTTAACTTCTAAACTTGTCAGTTCCAATCAGAAACTCAATCGCTGTTTCTAAATTTCAAGACACATAAATAAATTATTTTAAGTAAGAAAGTAATACTCTTACAGTCAGGAAAAGTCCTACTTTATCATCAGGAAAGTCTTACTTTATCATCAGGAAAAGTCTTACTTTATCGTCATCAACAATAGATTGTTGACCGTTGATAGACCGTTGTCTAAATAAGATTTGGAGTACCGTCAATGGGGGAACTTTGAAGCAAACTTTAACTTCTCATTAAATATGCTTTTTAAAAAAATTCGCACATTTTTCAAATAGTGGCAACTCTGCCTTGACCTATGAGCAAAAACGTATACGAAGAGAAAGTCAGTACCAGGGTTTTATGCTTGGGCTAATGCTACTCTCCAGGACTAAAGTTACTCCATTCGGCGGTGGGAGACTAGTTTTATGGTGTTTTGTATTATAGGAAACACATTTTTGCCATGCACTTATATTTCCCCAGAAAGAAAACTTTAAGCCGGCACCATGAAAAGTGAAAACTGCAAATATTATCTCTAGCGATTATGTCTAAGAAGTCTTTTTCAGTTGCTTAAGTGCGTCGTTCCTTATTTAAAAATTGTTAGCGATCATATGAAAAAATGGTAGACGTTTTATAAAAAATTTATTTATATATTTCACTCAAGTTTTATATAAAAATATAAAGTGGACAAATATTTTTTTACTGAACCAGATTTTCACGGAGAAATTTCAATAAATTCTTTAAATTATAATTGGGCTAAAATGCAAAGGTTTACGTAAGTTAAAATATATTTTATTATCTTAAGAAATAATTTTTATGGACGAAATTTTTCTTTTAAAATACAAACATGAAAAGTTTAAATATTTAAAAATAATAACAGAATCAAACATTTTACTGATGAAAGAAATAATGGACATGCAAAGTGAAGTTTTATTGATATTTTTAAAGGGTTCCGGACACAATCCCGAAAGCCGAAATCCCGACAAGCCAGAATCCCGAACGCCGAAATCCCAAAAGGCCATAATTCCCGACAGGGACGAAATCCCGAATGGTCAAAACCCGACAAGGACGAAATCCCGAATGGGTCAAAACCCGACAAGGACGAAATCCCGAATGGGTCGAAATCCCGAAAATAGATTTTTTGTCCATTTCTCGATATTTTTTTTAAATATTAGAGATTATTGTGTGTGCGTGTGAGTGAAATAAGTGAGTGAAGTGAGTGAGTGAAATGAGTGAGTGAAATGAGTGAGTGAGTGAGTGAGTGAGTGAGTGAGTGAAATGAGTGAGTGAGTGAAATGAGTGAGTGAGTGAAATATATCACTCACTCATTTCACTCACTCAACTCACTCACTCATTTCACTCACTCACTCACTCATTTCACTCACTCAACTCACTCACTCACTTACTCATTTAACTCACTCACTCATTTCACTCACTCACTCATTTCACTCACTCACTCATTTCACTCACTCACTCATTTCACTCACTCACTCATTTCACTCACTCATTTCACTCACTCAACTCACTCATTTACTCATTTCACTCACTCACACACTCATTTCACTCACTCAACTCACTCACTCATTTCACTCACTCAACTCACTCACTCATTTCACTCACTCACTCACTAACTCATTTCACTCACTTACTCATTTCATTCACTTACTCATTTCATTCACTCACTCATTTCACTCACTCATTTCACTCACTCACTCAACTCACTCACTCACTCACTCACTTACTCATTTCACTCACTTACTCATTTCATTCACTCACTCATTTCACTCACTCACTCATTTCACTCACTCACTCATTTCACTCACTCAACTCACTCATTACACTCACTCAACTCACTCATTTCACTCACTCAACTCACTCATTTACTCATTTCACTCACTCACTCATTTCACTCAATTACTCATCCCCCCCCCCCCCCACACACACTCACTTATTTCACTCACACACACAATAATCTCTAATATTTAAAAAAAGAAAATCGAGAAATGGACAAAAAATCTATTTTCGGGATTTCGTCCCATTCGGGCTTTCGACCCTGTCGGGATTTAGACCCATTCGTGATTTCGGCTTGTCGGGTTTTCGGTATTTTGGCTTGTCGGGATTTCGGCTTTCGGGATTATGTCCCAGACCCATTTTTAAAATGGTGTTAATTGATCTGGAAACTTAAAACGATCATAATATAAAGATTAAACTTTTCATTGTCTTTAACAAAGAAAAATATCAAAAGTAAAAATTTCCTTTAAAAGTATCCAAGTGTAGTTAATAAGTAGGATAGAAGGGTATAACCACCGTAAGAAACCAAACATATATATTTATTTCGTAACTTATATAGATTAAAACATTTAAAATATGCATAAAAAATATATCAAAAAAAGAAAAAAACATTAGGGCATTATAAAAAAGTTTATGTAATTAAAAAAAACCCAGGAAAATGAAATATTAGCTAAATGTATTGAGCATAAAACTAATCCTTACCTCTTGCCACATCTTTAATGCAAGAACGCATTGCTCTTCATGGGATTCCGAGTCATTGTGGCATTTTCGGAAATGAACAGGCACATAGACTAGCAAAAGCCGGGTCTCTTATGTCGCAGCCCGATTCCTCTTTACCGCTGCAAAATATTAAAAGAATTATCCATAGAAGAATCAGTGAAAACCGATTTTCTGTGTATGCAGATGCAGTCCTCGGTAAAAAGTGGAGTGTGCCACTCCTTGCCAATATCAATTGGAGTGGCTTGTTTCAGAATGAAAACTGGACATGGCTATCTTCAAAAACAATTACAAAGAATAGGAATCAAAGATACGCCTTGCTGCCCTCTGTACCACCTTGGCGATATGGACGAATTCCACTTCAAGAACTGCCCTGAAATTTTAAAGCTTTTACCTAATTTTAACAACTGTAACGAGGCTAATTGTGACAATTTTGATTTATACACTGTTTCTTCTTTTTATTGGGATGCTCGTCAACTGATGGCAGAGATGCTAAGTTAATTTTCTTCAGTTATTAAATCTCAAAATATGGTATAAAATTTTGGATTACTAGCTGTTCCTTACTTATTGATTAGAAAATCGGATCAACACGTTTTTTCACATCGGATCAACACGATTTAAAAATTTAGCCGTATCATGCAACTTTTAACTTTAAATGAACATCAGAAAATTCTGTTTACATAACATTCCACACTTCTTTACAAAACTTTTCCGTTTAGGGACTAAACTCTTAATTTTAGTTACTACTTTTAAAATTAATGGCGAAAATTACTGAGTGGGCGACATGATAGAACATGTCGTTTAGTGTTAACAAATGCCAGACCTTATATTTGGGGTTAGAACTAAGCTAAACTATTTACGCTTTACAGGGGGAAAATACCCAAGATACTGAGGGATTTAGGTGATTCGATAAGTAATATTTTAAAATGATTAAGCATTATGCCTAAGCAAATGGGAAAACCAATAGAATACTAGGATACATTGGAAAACGTATCACTTCTAAATCCAAGGAGATTATTTTGTCATTCTATAGGGGATTGGAAATTCCACATCTCTAATATGCTGTTCAGTTTTGTTAGCATTACTTCAGAAAATATATCGATTTGCTGGAAAAGTTCAGAATAAGTCTACTATTTGGATTAATGGTTAATAATTTATTGATTATGAAAATAAATTAAGATCTGTAAACATGTATTCTCTGATAAATATGAGAAAAGAAGATTTTATTCAGTTATAATCAAATTCATCAAGCAAGGCGACATTGAAGGCTTAGGTTTGAACCTAAATAATGGTACCAGGGAACACGATTTTAAAAGTTTTAAAAAATCCTGGAAAAAAAGACTTTAAAAACATATTTTTACAAGTTATCAATGATTAGAGTGCTCTACCAGATTTTGTTGTATATTCAAAGACAGTATAAGAAATCAAAAAGAATCTTGATAATCATTTGAGACTGAAAAAAATTAGTAAACTTTTGTACTAACCTTGCTGGGCATCTGTTAAGTTATTGATCGTCAAGTTTGTATTTATATCACCTACAACTTATTTAATGTGGCAGTAGTTTATTTATGGTATGGCGTCATATTTTTTGGTGTTGATAGAGAAAGAAGCAGATACCAATCTCGTAACTGCATTCAAAACTAATTGATTAATGAATACTCTCTACTTAATGGAAAATAATTCATAAGACTGTGAACCTTAATTGAATACTTCACTACGCTTCAGATGGGGAATTAAGGGTCTGGGCCTTCTTTTCCATCAGGGAAGTAAAAGTAACATTCGCGTGATAGTGCTTGAATTAATAGCTGCTTGAAATTTCGAAGGTTATTGGATTTTTTAATGCACATTTAGAACTGTAATTTAAGTTGTCTGTTGCTGTTAATAAATTCTGAAGGTGTCTTATTGGAGCATGATTCAGATTTATTAAAAATTTAGAACACACGTTTTACAAGTATTAGTTTCTACATAGCATATCTAATGTAAGTGTAATGTTAATTATAATTAAAAGTACTGATCTCTCCGAATACCATACCTAAATGAGTTTCTACAATGTAATTACTCCTCCTTACACTGTAAATGTTTAGTTTAATGTTACACCACAAAGCTTGAATAAACTTTCCCCCTAAAATGAGTAAGGTTACACCAAAAAATGGCAAAATGATATACAATAAAAACGGAGTAAGGTTAAAAAAACAACAACAATGGAGTAAAATACTAAGTCTCCAAATGTATCCGTGGAAGTAGACTGCTTCTACTGTAAAATAAAATTGTACATACTAGTGTAAAATTGTGAAGTGATATAATATTCCGACTGTTCAAAGCCGGCTTAATAGAATCAGCAAATTTTTCATAATCCTTTTTCTCTCACAATATTTATGAATGCACATGCGTTTATAATCTGTGGAAGGTTACAGTGTATTTAGTGTAAGGTTCCTCACATAATTTCAGGTTATTTACTTTACTCTGGGATTTGTGAAAAGTTAAACTCAAAATCATGCTTACGGTAATAACTTTTTTTACGATGCATTAATATAAGCGACATGAATGTGAAGTTTACTGAACATCTAAATCGACATTACATACAGTCAAACTATATTTTTTGTAGGAAAACTAGAAATTATTCTTTTCTTGTTTAGCTAAAAAATTTGCTGTTAGTAAGCAAAAAAGAAAATACGTTTAAAAATTTAAACAATTTAACTTCACTTTAGGAGTGTACAATTTTTATAGATGGGAACCAAATATCTTTAAGCCTGTCTATGTTTCTGAATTTTGATTGTTCTATTGTGTTCTTATGTAATAAATGATCTTTGATTGTTTTATTATAATTAGTTGGAGTCGAAATCAAAAAACAAATGATTTCAAATATCTTTGAAAGATTTTAATGATAGTTAAACTTTTCAGAAATAAATTCAATCTCTGAAAAATATAAGTTACTGCAGTAAGAATTGGAAAGGCATGTTTTTTTTCAGTTTCAATATATGTGTACAAAGATTTCTGAAGATGCTAAACGTTTTACTTTTGATATATAACACCAAAAATTTTTCACTTTATTTATAGTTCACGAAATTATAATAGACATAATTTAAATTGTGATAATCGATAGTATTTTAATTGTGTTTGTATTTCCAAAAGGTAAGCCGAAAATTATTTTTTCAAGTTTTAGAAAGACGGGCATATTTGTCACGATATGTTTAAAGGCCATTTAATAAGTACAAACTTAATGCAATTATAACATTTATGTAGAAATTTTAGACTTTGGAATATTATAGTTTTGAAATAGTGATAACTGAGGCTTAATAATTCCTCTTAAATAGATAGTTCGTCGGTATTTTTTTATTGTCTATCCAGATTAGCAATGAGTGAGTTAAATTTATTGCTGAACAACTCGTGTAAGTGATTTTGAATTTTATAATTGGCTCTATCATTTGCGAGGATTAAATTCAGTCCTCCAAAATTGAAATGATTGCTATAAAGATATGATGATACACTTTAATACAATATAGTTGATTATTAAAGGTAAAGTTTAGGTATTTAGAGTTCGGAATATAAATCCAAGTACAAAAAAAGTTTTCAATTATGTAAGTTTAAATTGTGTCAATTTCGAATATATATTTTTTTTAGGTAACTGACTTAATAATTTATATTTTCATGGACAGAATACTAAAAAATAATTACTAGTTTTTTAGTTTACTAGTTTTCTGTGCATATAATATCAGCGAAAACTAAAGACTCAAATATAATTTTAAAAATATTAAAAGTTCCAATTTGAGATTTCTTTTTCTTTCTCAGAAGTGGCTTTTATTAAAGCATTTTTGAAGTCTTTTATATCGTGTTAAACTTTAATACATTGTAACGTGGAAAAATAAAATTCCAAATGTTTTCTGATTTACAATTTCTTAATATCTTAAATTTCGAAATTACAGGAAGTTTTCTCGCAATATAAAGTAAATGTTTTTAAAAAACTGCTCTGAAAAAGAAACTTTTTTCCTGAAAAAAGTTATTCTTAAAAGATATTATAATACTAATATGACAATTGCTCTCTTTCAAATTATATAGACCTTTCTTGAAATAAATTGAATATTTTAAGTGAACTCACAAAAAAAAGATTGCAATTATGCATAAGTAATATCAGTTTAATATCAGCATAAGTAGGTAAATTAAATTTATCATTTCAAAAATTATTCGTAAGTAAGGATTGCTATTATGCACAAATAATATCAGTTTAATATCAGCATAAGTAGGTAAATTAAATTTATCATTTAAAAAATTATTCGTAAGTAAGGATTGCTATTATGCACAAATAATATCAGTTTAATATCAGCATAAGTAGGTAAATTAAATTTATCATTTCAAAAATTATTCGTAAGTAAGGATTGCTATTATGCACAAATAATATCAGTTTAATATCAGCATAAGTAGGTAAATTAAATTTATCATTTCAAAAATTATTCTTAAGTAAGGATTGCTATTATGTATAAATTATCCTTACTTACGGCTTATATTGCCTGTTTGGTGTAAAATTGAATCAATATTGTTATTAAATCTGTTTATTTCAACGGATATCGTGTTTTTTTTTAATTTATCATATAAAAAATTAAAATTCATCAATAAAAATGCGAAATTAGGCCATTATCTACTTTAAATTAGCATAATCTCGTATTTGTGTCTAAACTTTTGCATCATACAAATTTTTCTTTTATGAAAAAAAAATGTTTTAGCAAATCATACAATTAGGTTTCAATTAAAGTATTTCAAAATATTTTTTAAATATGTTTAAGGTTTTTTTTTGTAATTCTACTATCAAAATTCTTAATTGTACAGCTAAATGAAGTGATTGTCTAAACTTTTGCATCGCAGTGTAAACAAGCTCCAGTGTGCAAATCCAAGATTAATAATTTATTTATTAGTTAAGCATGTAATTTACAGGCTCCACCTTAGTAAAGGGTTGCCACACAGTGACAGGGATAAATGAGAGGATACCTGAGGGCGAAGTCAGAGTTCGCGGGACACTGGATGTAGCCAGTGAT
The DNA here is from genome assembly GCA_019343175.1 of Oedothorax gibbosus. Classification (NCBI taxonomy): domain Eukaryota; kingdom Metazoa; phylum Arthropoda; class Arachnida; order Araneae; family Linyphiidae; genus Oedothorax; species Oedothorax gibbosus. The sequence goes on from JAFNEN010001248.1 coordinate 38,204, forward strand.
TGTGGTCATCTTTGGCGTAGGGCGATCAGGGCTAACGATGGGTTCGCTCCCGGGCTAGGAGCACAGTGAGTCGAGGATCATATTGGACGTGGAGGTTCTGCACTCAAGATGGGGCTCTCTCCGGGGACAAAGGCAGGGGACGGGGATACCGCGCTGCACGGAGATGGGATTTCCCACAGCCGGGGATGAGGATGGAAATAGGTGCAAAACGTAGTTTTGCAGACAGCGGGGCCTGAGGAATAAGTGCAGAACTCTCCAAGTCCCCGGACGGTTCCTGTTGGCACCTCTGTCATTTTAGGGATGGAGAGTCCCTCATTCGTTGATACTAGGCCCTGAACGCTCCCCTTTTCCGCATAGATTAAGATAATATCCAGTAACGACACTCTGACCTCCCACTTACAATTCCCAGACTTGGTGACGCGTGTTGTCCTCACTCAAACTAAGGGGTCAAGATGTCAAGTGGGGGATATCACTCTTGGCAATTATAATTTATATAAGTATATAACGGTTATAATTCTAGCTGCTTAAAATTTAAACTAATTATAAATTATATGAAATTTATCAGAGACACCTTAGAAATAAGAAATGTTTTGTCCATTGAAAAAATAATAATAATAAAAATACACAAAAATTAGAAATATGAAGCATATTTCCACCTACATTTAACCATTTAAAGATCCTTTTACATTTAAATCACTTTTTTTTTTCTCATCGCGGATAAAATTGAAAATTTTTTATCGAAGTTTAAAAACACTTTAACCAGTTATACCGATCTTTGAAGTAAAAGAAAAGAACGTAATATAAAATCTGCTTGATCAATAAGTTCAAATAGGGCGGGAGGGGGGGGGGGAGGGAGAGGGGGAGGCAACCAATTGGTGGGTATGAAGTTTACACTATTACCTATACTAGAGTATCTACTGTTAGCTTGGATGTATGCCACTTCATAGCTTTACAAACTAAAATTTCATTTATTTCTATGACACAATATAAGTAATATATAAATGAATAAATAAAATAAAGCGTTAATATGATTGCATAACTAATTACTTTTACATAAAATAATTTAATAATAATTGTACCGGAACCGCAAGTAGATCAATGTTCCACAGTTTCATGTAGCAACTATCCAACCATAATTTGTTTTGAAATGATTTAACAAAATTAAACTTACAAGAAAAAACAGAACAGAAGATAAAAAGCAGAAAAATAGCCATCATTACTCGTTACTTTTCTTCGATCAACATTAGTTCCGCTAAATTTAATAAGAAAACTTCTTGAAAGTATACTTTGTTTCTTCTTGCTCCAACTCACTCTATAAATTTAAAGAAACGTTTAGTTAATCGGATGAATAGGAGAAGAACCAATCTGGGTTAATAAACTAAACCTGTTGCTTCATAAAAAAATGGTTTGTAAATGCATTGTTATGTTTAATATTTTTGTCAATAAAAAACACATACGATTATATAATAATATATAAATTTTATTACCACAAAAAAAATTAAATCAAACGAACGCCAAGGGGAAACATAGAATCTCGTATAGGCGAGACAGAAAAAAAAGGTTATATAATTTGAGCAGATACACAAATAACATAGAGAAATGATGAAAAATAATAAATAAAGCAACAACAAACTGCTTAAAAAATATACAGAAAAGTTTGGCAATAAGCTGCAATAACAAAAGGAAAAAAAATATGAGCTTCAATAAAGTGAGAAATAAATATCTAAGTCGTCGTTATTTACCAGAAGATTGAAAAGTGTACGTTTAAAGGTAGCATAACTATTAATATTGATTAAATCGATGGGAAGACTATTGTATAATTTAGGAACAAGGTAGAAGAAATGTTTACAAAAGATATCTTTATGGAAATTAGGGATTTTAAAAACATCATTTGATCTAGTGCTATGGAGATTAACTTTAAATCTGCAAATAGATTTATTGCGATGGAGATAAAGTATAATACGAAAGAAGGCGTTATATCGAATTGGTAATATCTTACGAATTCTAAATTAAGAGGATAGTGATCTCTATTTATGAGTTTTAAACATTTGTTTTGTATAGAAATTAAAGGTTGCAAATTTGATCTATATTCACCTCCCCAAATGATAGAACCATAATTTAATAATGAATAAAACCTAGCATAATATAAAGTTCTTAAGAAAGATGAATTAATTTTGTTTTTTAGGTGGTAAAATTTAAATAAGGCAAAACGTAATTTTTCCCCAACTCATTGATGTGAGTTTTTCCCATTTAAGGTTAGAATTTATGTATAAACCTAAATATTTAATGTTATCAATAGATTGAATAGTGGACACTGACAATCACTTTCAATCTTGCTACAAGAAGCAGCGTGATATTTAAAATTACAGTTGAAGAGGGACTGCCGTAAGCTGAAATGAATATATTTTGTTTTGTTAAGATTTAAAGTTAAATCATTTGCATTAAACC
>JAFNEN010001249.1:0-52500 GCA_019343175.1 Oedothorax gibbosus
CCTCTGTCGCCGTTGAAAAACTTCCGTAGAATTTTGAGAGCAACTGTAAATGTTACACTTTATTTTAATCATTATATTTTATATCAATGAAAAACTCAAATAAAAATGAAACTAAAACCAGAGCAAATCCAATGATTTTATCCGGGAAATTGTTTAACACATCCTTTGAATCCCGGAGTATTAAATCCTTACTTTCCAAACCATTTCAATGACTTTTGTATTAAATAACTGCCATGCTGATATCTACCTTCCCGTACAGCTTGCTCTACTGTGAAGAAATTTGCTCATTACAAAGCAAGCGTCCGTGAAAACGTTCAATTTTCTTAATAGTAACAGTATTTAAATTACTAAAAAGAAGAACGAAAGTACTAAAGAGAAGTCTATGAGGAAGGGTGGGACAGGAAGAGTTTTAAGAACCTTTGTTAACTGTGAGTTTTTAAAGAAAAAATTCTGAATACGTTACATGAAAAAAATTGTAATACAAACAGACCTCAATTCCAATAATTCTTAAAACAACTGTATTTAATAGTGTTGATAGTTCTTTTTCATATGATGAATTTGGAAGTTGAGGAGAAGCAACTTTGGAAAATAATTGTTAATTTCAGCTTATGTGCTTACTTTTTATTGTCTAAGACCATTTGGATGACATCGGTAGCGATCCGCTGCACACGCATAAGCAATCTCAAATAACATCCACACTAGATGGTGCTAATTTACTGCTACATTACTGCCAGTCATATAGATTACAACAAATGTTGTAGTATATAAGCCGAAGCAACTTGGTCTTCATCTTGAGATCACTTTTAGTGTACATTGGTTAAATAATTTTTTCAGGAACACACTACACATCCATTGTCTTATTTCGACGCGAAGAGAAAGTGGGTTAATAAACATGGTTTTAAACATTTCGGAGGGCATGATAGAAATTATATGTTAAGCTGAGGTTCAACAGTTACCTATGAAGGGTAAAGGGTGAGAGGTATTTCAAGTATTCAAATTTTGGGATTTGAAGAGTGTGGGGATTTAACCTGCAAGACCTATGAAAAGCAGGTTCATCGGCTTCATTTACCCGCAACTTATTTCGAAGATTATTATTTCAGGAAAGTACTCACCGGTTCAATCCTCTGGCGTCCCCGGCACACAGGCGACACAGATCATCTCTCCTCACCCTCCCAGGATTAATACTGGGGTCGTTTGCACCCGGAGCACAGCTGCCTCCCTCGAAAAAGTCGGCCATGGCCCCGACCCGGTTGCAAGTCTCACCTCTCGGCACACTGAGAAAAAAATACTGTAAACATACAAAAAATGTTTTTGTAACGTTACAGAAATAACCAATTTTACAAAAAAAGTTTTTGTAATTCTGAACAGAAATCCTCATTTCTACAGTTACAGAAAATGTTCTAGTACTCGCAATTTTTTTCAACCAATCATCTTCGACTTGAAGTTGCGCGCGCATCGCTTCTAAAGTTTCGTTTGTGATTTGGATCAATTCATCGTCATTTAAAAATGATATAACGTTTTAAATTTGATACAGGTATAAAATATAGGTGAGTAACTTTTATTTCTTTCTATTATACTATTTATAATTCTTATTTTTGTATTCGGCATTGTTCCGATTGTTTAATGTTTTATGTTCATGAACATTTCGTTAACATGTAATGAAGCCGACCCAGTGGCGCAACGGTTAGGGAGCTAGCCTTTGGAGCTTCTGGGTTCGGGCTCGAATCCCGGTAAGGTATGGATGTTTGTGTTTGTCAATAAATGTTGTTATTTGTCTATGTGTTTGTGTCGTCTCTTTCTTTGTGTGTCTCTTGAGCCTGTGTCTTTTCTGGGGTTGAGTACAATAGACCTGAGGTCGCAGTGCTCGGCGAACTTGCCCCCCACCAAGAAAGTCATAACATATAATGAAAATTGTTCTGTTTTGCTAGAAAATAAGTAATAATAATATACATAAAAAAAGTCTTGTAAAATTACAAAAACATTACATGTATAGCATACATAAAAAAGTCTTGTAAAATTACAAAAACATTACATGTATAGCATACATAAAAAAGTCTTGTAAATATACAAGATATATATATGTAATGTTAACACAAATATATTAAGTGTTTTTACAGTACTATTTTTAGTAGTTATTTACTAGAAATTTTCTAGGAAAAGTTTTTTACAAAAAATATTTTTGTTATGGTTACAGATTTTTTTTCACAGTGCATCAGCCCCTCGGAAATGATAAAGCCCACTGGAATCACCCAGCCGGCAGGCCTGTCTAGCCCGCTGTGGCAAGAACGTAGACCTGCAAAGATAGTTAACTTTAATATTAATATTCTTCTATATAAAATAAATTAAAAGTAGATTGGTCTTTTCATGTTAAATACTTCCATTCATCGGGCTCAAGAGCTCAAACGAGATTGTAATAATCTGTCAGCCAGTCTACAGCCACGGCTGATGTCACGCAAGCAAAAACCTGTATAGACGAAAGTAGATATAGGTCTTTTCCCGTAAATAACTTTATGCATCTTCATCAGGAGCGTGAATCAGAATACGTAAATATCTGTCGAAACGGGTCAATATTATGTGGCTCAAAAGTACGTTAGCTTCATACAAATGGGAATTACAAGTGTCGGAATGATTCGCATTGAGATGTTCCGTCTACGTCTATCCAATAGAGCTACATGCTCTTTCGAATGGTGCTCGTAACTCAGGAAAAGCGTCCAAATAGTAAATCAGCTATATGATATTAACGGTAGTATAGAACACCTATCTGATATGAGTTGTCTAAAACAAGTCGTGTAGTTATAAAGTCAATTGCCAAAAAAGCTGTCAAAATTATAATTTTTAACCAACAGTAAAACTATAAGACTTACCTCTAAGTTGATACACGTATTTAACGTCTGAAGCTCTCCTTAATACTGCAACAGCAAAATAAGTGTCCTCGGGTTTCTGGTAAAATTCTGAAGCAATTGGTTGGAGTCCATAATACCTAAAAATTAACAAAACAATTGCAAAACGCCTGGGAAAATGTCAAAGTCAAGGTTTAAAAAGTTGTTGCGTGAAGTATCCAAGTAAACAGAAGGACTTCACTTTTATTTTCTCTTTAACGAACAATATTATAAAAACTGTGTTATACAAAGGGGTCCATTGAATTATATTTTATGCTAATCAGAAGGAAACTATGGAAAATTGGAAAATCGAGTGATTATTTTTCTGCGTGCTTGCATAGGTAAGGATTTTTTCTGTGGCCCCAAGATTGCGAGGGCCCCCGAATTTCAAAATTAATAACAAATACCTATTACAACTGTTTGCATACAAACATAATAATTGACCGCCGAATGGTCGCTTTTTCGTGTCTCCCCATTACCGAACTATACAATCTTCCCCCTTCTTGTGTGTTGCTAGCGGCTTGCCTTCTACACGTAATTTAAATAATATTCTCAAGTAAGTTATTTTAATAATCTGTTATTGTCACAGTCGCTTTATATTCATTTTTGAATATGAATTGTGTTCTTATATTAAACATTCTTCATTGAAATGTGTACTTCATTAATTTTAAACGCTGTGCATTTTTTCAAATGGTTGAATCCAAATTCGTAATCTTAATACAATATAAAATGAAAATGTTCCTAATAATCCTAATTCTTTCAAATATTTATATACTATCTGTCCACGGTTTTTTGGCCTCGGATTTGTTTGTAAACCAAAAAAACAACAACCAAAAACAATTTTATTGTAATAAAAATTACAAAATCTGTTTTTGACGGGAGATTTTAGACAATAGATATCCATTTTTGAAAATCGAACGCATTGTAACGGTCCGGGAGAATCCCAATTTACAAACTGGTTCATCCTTCATCATGCTTTTATATTTCTATACGTATTAAGATTTTTTAAGTTCTAATTTCTGTTGGGGTTTTTTTTTTTTGGGGGGGGGAGAGGGCGGGGAGGGGCCCCAAATTCGGAAGCCGCCTATGGCCCCAACATCCATAAACGCGTCACTGAGCATAAAAAGCCTCCTTTGAAAAAGTAATATATTTAACTCAAAACCAACCATCCAATATATGTTTCGTTGAAAACAAGAAGTTCATAAAGAACTAAAATAGTCTACTTTCCTGTTACTTAAATACTTACTAAAGTTCTAATCGGGAAAAAACTAGGTTCTTACAGTAAATATCATCAACAGCCGTTTCTACACTAGATTTATACAGATTAGAAAAAAAAATCGAAACACAGCATCCAGCTAATAATTTAAACTTCTAAAAGCCAAAATCAACTATTTTCCTTAATATTATTTCGCAAATTAATTAAATATTATTTATCGTCTGCTCGCGATTTATTTGTAGTTCGAAGAATAATTAAATATTTATTAATAACAAAAGTAATGAAACTCCAAACTGCATTAAAAAAAAATAAGAAATGTAAATTAAAACTAAGCATAATTGTATGCAAAAGTATGCCTTGCCGCTTTCTTGTTAGATAATTAATGAACAATCAAAGAATCAAATTGTGCTACATTTTATGACGTCATTCCAAACTGATTCATGAAAATATTATTTTGCTTCAAATATATTTAAATAAATAAAGTTTCTCATGTCATTGTTGATTTGGCAACAGTGATTTAAATGACTCAAAATTGAATTTCAATGCTAATTCAATGGGCTTCAATGCTATTTCAATGCAAAATTCGCCGACAGATAGTAGATTTATGTCCGTCCGGACGTACAGACAGACGGACAAAAAGTATGAAAGTTGGGTATCTGAGGTCATAGCTTTATAACAAAAAAAAGAATTTTTAAGATCCGATGGATAGAACCGATTTTGGAAGGGGGTACAGACAGACAGACAAACGGACAGACAGGCGGACAGACATACGAACAGACAGACATACGAACAGACAGACAGATGGACAGACAGACAGATGGACATCAACCGCATTTCAATACCTACAGTGATTTAAATGACTCAAAATTGAATTTCAATGCTAATTCAATGGGAAATTCGCCGACAGATAGTAGATTTATGTCCGTCCGGACGTACAGACAGACGGACAAAAAGTATGAAAGTTGGGTATCTGAGGTCATAGCTTTCTAACAAAAAAAGAATTTTTAAGATCCGATGATTAGAACCGATTTTGGAAGGGGGGTACGGACAGACAGACGGACAGACGGACAGACGGACATCGACCGCATGTCAATACCTACTTTTTCATTTTTTTAATTCTTTCGAATTAAAAAAAGAAAAGTAGGCTAAAAATACGAAACAGTTAAATAGAGAAATAAGTGCTTAAGTGTCCCAACAGGAAAATAGGTTAATGTTCCGTAGTTAGATCGTTTCCGACAGTCAATTCCTAATATTAATAATTCCTATTGTGCTAGGGTGATCCTGGGTAATTATTGAACACGGAAAATCGGGGTAATTATTGGACAGGGCTTGAGACCCATAATGCATAATAATTTATTCAGTCTAATAAACCATAATTTGTTAATTGAATATCCAGAAATGTGTGCTCTGATTTATTATTGGGATTAGATAAGTACTTTTTCTCAAAAAATATATATTAATAACCCAAAGCGCTTGAAAAACAATGGTTTAAACTTTTGTTCAATCAATGCCAAATCGTGTATAATTTTGTTTTCTTTTACATGATCTGTAATTTTGTAATGCCCAGTCTTAGATATGTTTATGAGGGTGGTTTGTGCTGAAAAAAAACCATTATAGGTTGAATAGTATGATATGCATGTTTAGTTACGGGGTAATTATTGGACAAAGCGTGGAAATTGTTGGAAATATTATGGTTTAAGACAGACATCATCGCAATATGCTTAAATTTACTTGGTATAGTTTGTGCGATTAAGAAACACCATCTACGCTATGCTTGAACTTGGAAAGAGAAGAAAAATAAATGTTTGGTAATTGTTACTAGATTTCACTAGATATAAATTTTTTACAGAAGCCATGTGGAGTTAAATATTTATCAAATACACAGTACTATAGTACACACCACATCACACATTTACCCCTTGTAGCTAGTCTAAATACTGTGCAGAACAGTTTGAAAACTACTGTTCAATAATTACTAGAATAGGCAGGGTAATTTTTTGGAAACATGTTTTTTTTTCAACTTCTACGGAGAAAATAGTAAATTTCAACAATCGGAAATCGAACAATAACCGACGAGCGTCGGCGCGAAGCTCCCTTACTCCTTCATCGAAAGCTTCCCATTAAGGGGTTAACTTTGACTGGGAATAAATCTGGACAAAATCCTCGCATTAAAATTTGACTTTGGACCCGACAGATATATCTAATATTCATTATGAAAAAAATACTGCTTAGAAAATTACATAAATGTGGGAGCCATGGTAAAACTTTGATTTTTTTCCAATAATTACCCCGTGTCACTCTAGTCTATACCTTTTCCCGAAGTGGGAGAATACTGTGTCAGGGGCGCAAATTGATCGTAGCCTACAGGCGGCATATCTTTAAATCCGGCCCTGGGATTAATATCGGCATAATAGTAAATTCAAAAAGAGAATTGGAATGGAATTTCCAATTGTCCCATTTAATTTCAATGGAAATTAAATGGGACATAGATATTTAAATTTTTAACAAATTGTTTTAGAGTTTTAGGATGAAATTTGGACTGAACACTAAAACCGCCATTAGCTATAATTTTTCACACAGTCTGGGACACATAGGTATGTTTTTTGTAAAATGTGGTCCATAAAAGTTATTCAAAGAAATCTATTTCAATACCGTTAGCTTTTTTGCGTTACAAACATAACAGGGGGAACATGTGAAAAATAACAGGATATTCTTTTCAACCACAATCCTAGCTGTGACGTCACTTATGGGGCACGAACAGTTGTATCAACACTAAACACTGATTCAAATCAAAATGCCTCATGAGGTTCATATAGACAAGATGGCTTCCGAAAAGTCGCAGGCTTTGTACGTTCCGACTGATACGTGTGAAGAGAAAAGTTTAAAAGAAAAAGGAAGATGGTGTAAGTTTTTTATTTTTAAATCCTCTAACTGTTAAGAAAATATTAATATTCCAAATTTGATTCCACTTTAAAATAATATAGTTTGATAAAAGTAAGCAAGTTTTTCAAAACTTCTTATTTTTACTTATTCAGACGTGATATATTAAAATTGAAGTACAAGACAAATAAGTTTCAATAAAAATTAATTCATTTTAGCACTTAATAATGTGTTTTTTGATAAAAAAAAACTGCAACTGAAAGCAATTTAACGTTTGTAACCATCAAGTGTTTTATTCCTCTTTATTCAATGAAAAAAATACAGTTATTTCCTTTAAAAAAATAATCGAAATCTGAGTGATATTTTTATAGAAATTAATTATGTATGAGAATTGTTGCAAGAATTTTTTTGAAACTTCAGAGTTTGAATTTATGTGATCGCTTTCATTTTATATGCCGTGTATTAGTTTGAATTGTTAAATTATAAAGGACTAGTTTGTAATTATAAAGGACTAAATTGTTAAATTATAAATTTAGTATGATACCTCCATTTCAAAGAATTAAGAGATGATTGATACATATCGTACAAAGGAATTACACTCCAGTATTTATGAGTTTTCACAAAAATTTTTATCTTCTGTTCGGTTAATTTTATGCTATAAAAACGGCATTGCATGTTTTAAGAAAGCAATACCAAACAACATGGAAGCTAAAATAAACATAAAATTTATTCTAAGGTGATTCTTAAAAAAATACGCAAATTCTTTGTAATAATTTTGAATAATTTTAATACATAATTTCATTATATATGACACGGGGCGTTTATTGAAAGTTGGAGATATTTGTTATATTGGTCTGTCTAAAAAGACAGAAAATAAAAGCACTTTTTTATTTTTTGTGACTGGATTACTTGCACTAAAACAACACATACTCGTATTGACGTAGGGATGTGTTCTCTTTAGTTTGGTTTTGATAAATTATCATATCGCTAGATTTCATTCATTAGATTGGCTTTTGGCCTCGTATTTTTAAACCACCATTTTCCAAAAATAATAAATTTCACTGGTATGTTTATTGTTGGTTTTTAAAAAATAAGTAAGGTCCTAAATGTATTTGTATAATAAAAAAAAGAAAGTTATGGTTTAAAATTTCAAGTCTAGCGGCTGCAGAAAAATCTTTTAAGGTTAAAACTTTTAAGTTTATAATTACAAATTAAATTTTCCAATCATAAAATATAAAGATCAAAATTTTTTTCTCCAAAAAGTAATTTATCAGTTTTAAAAATTAAAAAAAATTAGACAAATTGTTATGATAAAGCCACCATGAAGAATTCAAAATGCTGCATTTTTTTTCGGTCTCATCCGCCTTGCGCCTTTTAATATTAAAACATAATTAATAACACAAATGAAAACATAAAATTTGTATTATTGATTTTTTTAATATTAAAAAACTATGACTTTAGAAATTTTGTTCAAATCATGTTTTGGTAAAACTATAATTATATAAACTCCTATTAAGGTTTATCCCATTAATTCCTTCGGAATTTTAAATTTTATTAAAAACCAACCATAAACTTCAGCCAAGGAATAATATTTAATAATATTTACATACATTAAATTTATTTATTAAAAATAGAAGTACATTTGATTTTTTTATCAAATTTAAAAGATGCCCTTTAGGAATGTTTATTGGATCGTGAAAAATATTGTAAAAATTTGATACTTTTTTTTGTGTTTAATAATGGTGCGTTTAATTTTACATTGCGAAACAAATCGTTTCATACCTAAAAAAAATTCTGAAATACATAAAATGAAATTCGTGATTTTTCAGTTCCTAGAAGAGAAATCATTTTCAAACATTCATTTAGTATTCTGCCTTTATTCTTAGAAAAACTTTGGTATTGCAGAACAACTTGTTTAAGCCAACCCATTATAGCCGGATATCTCCAAAAAAATGAACCATGAAATATTTCATTTTTATTTTGGGCATTTCATATTTTTTATTGTAGATTTTTCACTATAAAACGAGTTTTTTATAAATGATTGCTTTTATATGTAACATAATATGCTTATTAAATATACCCAAAAACAAAATAAATTACTGTTAATTTGTATTTTACATTATAAAGATTCATTTTTTTTAGTTAATAACGAAATAATTTTGTATATGTTGGTTGGTTGTTTTAGCTTTGTGCCCAATGCAAATACACATGTCATGTTTACGACGTTTGTTTAAAAAAAGGACCCTCATAACCAGTTAAAGAACTTAAGAATTTGACTTAATAATACCAAATAACGCTTTATTTATATTTAAACGAGATTTTTTTTTATTATCTCATTCTATTTTAGATGGGTTATAAATAGTTTTTATATATAGATAAACTAAGTATAATAATTTTTTCTGTAATTTTCCTCACTGATTTCATGAACATTAGTTTTTAAATCTTAGCAGGCTGAAAAAATGCTTTGAGTTCATATCAAGCCGAATTCCATGTTAAAGAGTTCTCGTTCATGAGGTTGAGCTCTAAAAGAGATGCATGCGCCTAGGGTCACCGTTTACCTAGGTTCCCCGCCCATGTATTTTAAAATATTTGGTTCTAAGTATTTTTACTTGCATGAGTACTACTCCAATTGCCTTTATTCAAACTACGCTTGATTCTTGGATGAGAAGCCTGCGACAAGTTAAACGTAAAAAAAAAAGTTTTATGTTGGCAAAAGAAACATTTTTCATCTTTTTTTAAAATTAAGTTAAATATTTTTTTCTTGAACATAGTTTGTAAGCTCATGCATCAAATCACGTACTAATTAAAGCTTATTTATATGAGAGTTTTTAAATATAAGATATTTTGTATATAATTGCAAAGTCATCTATCTAGGGCTTCTTTGGCAAAATAATGTCTCCTGCATATGTAATAGGCTATAATGGGTAAATAATTTAATCATGATTAATGCGAAAACTACATGTGTGTTTGATTTTTACTAGTGGTTGCTGAAATAAAATAAAAAATTTATAAATATTCTAAGATACAAAAGCTACCGAAACCAGGTATTATGCCTAGTTTCACTTTCTTTTCACTTTCTCTTTCAATAATTTTAATGACTTATATTTCCCTAAATTTATTATTTTAAGCATACAAAATAGTTCCAATAGGTATAGGAAGTTATTAGTCCAATGATACCTGCTCAAATATTACAAGCTTTAAATCGGCTCAGTCGTAAATTCATGGGGATTTGAAAAAATTGAGCCCTATGTACACAAATCTTTTTTACTATAATTCAAGTTTCTGTGCATTAAATGTAGCTCATTAAAACAATATATTGTTGTTCTCAATTTAAAACACCTGATAGTAAATTGTTTTCTAAATCAACTCTTTGTCTTAAACATACATATAATAAGCATTTTTCTTATTTTCCTTGTACTCCCTCTTATCTCTTAGTTTTTCTTTATGAAAACAGTATTGCTTGTCTTTGTAAAATTCAATGCAATCTATTTAAATCTAAAAATATCATTCTCATTTCCTTTTTGTAAAATTAAAAATGATTATGAAAATAACTGTAACTATTCAGTTGTTAAATGCTATTTCCACCCCCACACAACCTTTTAATCGAAATATAATTTATTTCAATTCTTCACACAGAGGATTGTTGTTACAGCTGACTTGCAACCCTCACGACTTTTAAGATAAAACTTGCCTTCCATCAGCAATATTTCTAAGAAATAAATTTCCAAGAGCAGCTGAAGTCACCCAGCTATTTCACGTATTTATTTCCTTACTAGTGAGACTGAGTAACAATTTGAAACCCTTTATCGCCTAATAAAATTGCTTCAGATGGCTCGTGTTAAGATTTCTCATTTCGAATTTCTGTATTGGTATTTTTTTTATTAAATCCCTTAAATGTTTTTTTTTTTAATATTTTAGATAAGACGATTTTCAAATGCCAATGGCAGTCGATAGCTTGGGGTGTTCTTTCGCACACTGGAATTGTTATAACTGAAGATGAAATTTTTTAAAAAGTAAAACACTGAAAATATAGAGAAGATAGACAAGTGAAATGGTCGTAACTGATTTTTACTCTTGATAGGGTCATTCCTCACTACATTCAGTTTCTAATGTTTTTACCTTAAAAATTTAAATTCGGGATCCGCAAAAGTTATTAACATGGTCTTATAATGTAAAATATAGATAAAATATGCAACACATTTAAATTTCCAAGACGTAGTCAAAGTCAACGAATATAAAATGGAAATTAAATATTATATTATTTTTGACAGCTTAAACCTGAAACATAAATGATAAATACGAAATAGTTTGTTTCATGAGAAATAAAAGTTACTTTATACAATGTGGCTATGTTTAAAGAAACCTCAACACGAAGTACGTTATTTTTTTTTCGCGGGGGGGAGGGCTCTTTTAAAATTTCCACTCAGCATTATCGTCACACTGAAGACATTTTACAAAATAAGTGCTAATTTGTTAGTTTACCTAAAACTTCATTTCTTTTGTACCAATGTTTGTGTTTAACTTCTGCATGTCACTGCATATTATACTAACAAATTAATTAAAATTTTAGTGAAAGAATCAATAATAAAACTCAAGATTAACTAAAGACTAAAAGAATCAAGATTAACATATGTTCGCACACAATTTTTTTTTAATTGTATAGCTCATTTGAAAAATGTAGAATAATTAATTTTGAAACTGTAGAACAATTCATTTTAAAAATGTAGAATAAAAAAAATTTAAGTTGAAATATGTATGTTTGTTTTATTTTTCTTTATTACTCACAAGATTGCTCCAAGCTTTTCTTGGTTTGGATACTGGTGGCTCTGCTTATCGCATTATTTGCTGGTCTCTGTGTTGAATTTTGGTTTCCAGCAACAGAACGGTTATACACGGACGAGAAGAGCATTGCAGAACTTGTAGTTCATGGAGAATCCCAAAACAAAGGACCACTTTACTATACGGCGATTGAAAAGAAACTTGAACTAACAACAATAGCAAAAGAAGAAGTAAGTATAAAATGACCTATAAACTTTGAATTAATAACTCACGTCGTTCAAGCTTATTGTCCGGCATTTACCAGAGAGCAAGCTTTTTTTGTTGCTATTTTCACACTGATTGAACCACAAAAGCCTTACCTCAGGACAGAATTTTCATCTGATTGCATTGTTGCATTATTCTACAGTTCCAAATATAGCCACTAACTAAAATTCATTAAACAGTATTCCGGTCAAATTTCAAATCTTTGTGATCTGTGGTTCTCATTTTATAACAAGTAGGTTTGTAACAGAATCTGTCACTTAACCCGCTTCCACACAACAGTTGTGTTTAGCAGGTAAAAAGGCGTCAAACACAGCATTAATTTTACATGCTGAATTTGGCTAGTTTCATTTATTTTATATCGAAAATTCAATAATTATTACTTATCGTTTGCAAAAATTAATATTTCAAAGAATAAATATGTAATATTCCTCGTTTTTAAATAGAATGAAAACATTTCATATCAACATACAAAGAATCTCGTAGTGAAATATATTTGACGTCATTTCAAACTGATCGATGTCGCAAAAATAAATTTATTTTAATTTATTGTCTAAAAGAATTAAGTTTCTCGGGTGATTGTTGCGAATGGCAATGGTGATTTAATTCTAATAAAAATGGCTTCCTATGCTTTTTAAATGAGCATTATATTTTGAAGTTTTTTAAATAATTGAAGTACACTTCGAATTCTTTGCTGAAATTTTCAATGTATTCTAATTTCGATGCGCTGAATCTTTTGACGTATCACACTTGTCCGTAGCATTTGTAGTTTGGGCTATGAAAGTGGGTGACGGATAGACAGATGGACAGACAAACGAACTGAACGTTTATAATACCTTCCACTATTTACGTTATAAACGTAGTGTAGAAGTTAAAAACCGTAGCAAATCAGAATAGTTATAATCGTCATATTAAGATTTTTCGAAACAAATTTATCCCAATACATGAGTCTAAACTTTGTTTATAACAGTTTTCTATGGTAAAGACTTAAAAAATACACTGTTAAAAATTTGGCGCTTGTTTTCACCATAATAATCGTTACCTTCTGTATTCGGTTACCTATTTTTCACATTTTTGTTTCCAAAATTTGAAAAATAGTTCAACCTAATGCCGAAAATATGGTGAAACATTTCACCAAACAGCCGTTGAAGCTACTAGGAACAATTATTATTGTAGTGAAACCAAGCACACAACAATTTTAACAATTAATCAATAAAAAAAGCTTTGGAGCGACGTGATTTTTTCTAAACTTGAGAACTAAAAAAACATTTGTCAGTTACACTGAGTATTGTTGTTACAGACCAATCCTCCGTGGCACTTGGACTTTCTGATCAACCCCACGAGACTCTGCGAGACGTGGGACAGTCCAGAGACCGAATCCTACCAGAGGAACCCGGAGGTGAAGCTGTTGATTCTGGTTCCTTCTGCCCCAGGACACTTCACGCAAAGGAGCACAATCAGGAGGACTTGGGGATCTGTGGCAGTGCAGTAGGTGTTTCAATCCTTGTTTGATAGTGTATTTTGCAATTTCAAAATTAAGAAAACGAGTTGTAGTTTATTTTGAGTAGGAATAAAGCGTGGTGGAATTGGTGACAATAACAAGTAGACATAATAATCATTGGTCATCAACATAGATAAATATACAGTGTGTCCGTGTGTATGACATTTCATCGATTATGATTGTTTCAACTAGCGGAAAAGTGGTAATTTCACGATTTAAAGAATGTTTCATTGACATGAACTAACAATTTACACTACGAAAAAATGTGTGAATATCTAATTTATTTTTCCTTTGGAGCTCTTAAATGGTTTGTACAACTTGTATTTTAGTTATAATACGACCCTTTAAGTACTAGAAGACGCCCGAACCGATAAACTCAAAATACACTCGGACTTCTAGTACTTAAATGGTTAAAGCTCCGTCACAGCAATTGTCTAGGGATTTTGACCCTTATTTATTTCGTACTCACCTTATTTAGTAATTTTTCTATGCATTGTACCAATCTATATTCACACCAAATATCATTTAAATATGCTTAAATAAAAACTTACTGTACTAAGCGACACAATAGCTCATATTGGGCCAAGGCCTGATGTGCCCATTTCAGCTCTTCTTCAGACCAAAAGCTTTGAGGTTCGTAGTATATGCCCTGGTCAAGTTGTCAACCTCACATGGAAACCCATGAGTTATATAGTTCCCAAACATGCTAGATCCTCATTTTGTCAATCCACTTAAGGAAGCTACGTGAACCTTTCTTAATGCGGGATTCGAACTCCGCATCTGCTGCATTTCAGTGTGAATCGCTGCCATTTGAACAATTGGACATAATGTCTACTTGGAGTTTTATTAATATTTGGAGCTTAAACCAATCTATACCCCAATGTATTTCTATCCAACAGGCCCCACGGCCCAGTCCGCCTTGGGTTCGTCTTAGGCATCACTTCCAACGCCACCCAGCAGAGCCTAATTCGCCACGAGAGCGAGGCCTTTGGGGATATCATCCAAGCCGACTTCGTGGACACTTTCCGCAACCTTACCACTAAGAGCGTGCTCATGTTGAAATGGGTGGCGGCCCATTGCCCCCACGCTAGCTACTTCCTCAAGACCGATGACGATACGTTTGTCAACTTGCCCGTGTTAGCAAGAGTGCTGCAGAAACCCGTGTTTGATCCGTCTGAGTCGTTTATCGGAGGATATGTGAGGAAGGGGTCGGTGCCTACCAGGATTCCTAGTGAGGTAAAATGTTTTTAAATAAATGTATAACTTATGTTTTTAAATAAATGTATATAAGCTTTTTCTTAACCTCTTAAGACCCTAGCAAATTCCTACACGTATATTCTTAATCTAAACATACTTTTTATGCAAATATATGCTAACAAGTATGTTTTGCAAAGTAATTTTTTAAAAAATTATGTTTAATAGTTACTAACGCCTCATGGTTAATAGTTACGCCTTAAGCTCTAAAAATACACATTTTTTTGCTGTAAATGCAAAAAAAGGCTGTATCACTTATTTGTAGTTAACAGTTTATTTTAACATTGTTTTTAATGCAAAATGCCTTTAAAATTAACTACTAAAAGCACTTTTGAAAAGTTCAAAGAAAGAGCTAGTTTAAAGTTATTTTTTAAGAACTCTAATATCGTATTGACCCTCGTTCAACTTCATTTTTTATTAAAAAAATTGACTGATACCTGTAATCAAAGGCTAAAAACTGATTTTCGGATCTTCTTCTATCGGAACAGGTCAATTTCGAAACTAATTAACATGTTAATTGTTTTTGGGGAGGTTTTAAAAAATGTCCCCGGCTGGGGACGCCAGGTCTCAAGAGGTTAAGGTTATATGGCAGATAAATTTAATACAAATCAAAGAATAATTATTCAATGATATATTTATCTCAAACATTGGAATTTAACAAAATTGTAAAGGGCATATTTCAGATCTTGAGGGGCAAAAGAAAGGCAGAATGAAAATAAATTCTTTCTCGGTTCTCAATTAGTGAATCAATGTTAGGTGGGAACAAAGCACTAATCGGAGTAAGGAAATGCAGGAATTAAAGACGAGATAAATAGCGGCTCAGTGGCTAAGAGGTTTAACGTGTCCGCCTCGTAAGCCTAAGATCGCAAGTTCAAGCCCCAGCTGAGTCGTCGGATTTTCTGGATGGTAAAATCCTGGGCACGCATATAATATGATTAGGTGTCATGTAAAAGATCCCTGGAGGGCCCATTTGACTTGGGTTCTCTCGGCAAAATTAAATCTCGGCATACTTTAACATCCACAGAGAGCTCAGATTCATTGTAATCTGTGCGTCAAAATTGGTAGCGAGAGCCGCCTAGATGGAGCCACAAAAAAATGGATCTCAGTTCTGGGGAATATGCCGAGTCTGCAAAGGCTTGACCGCCAATATTGCAGCCCCATTAGAGAGTAAAAAAAAAAGATGGGATAAATTACGTCACCTAAAACAAGTCAAATGGAATACCTTTCAGTTACAAAGACGTACTATTTCTTATAATGTTCCTTCCTTAACCACTGTTAACTGTGGATGTTAGCCACGTATGCTCCTCATTAACTACTAATTAGTATTTTTACCTATGTATAATGTATTTTATTAATGTAATTTTCATATCGTTAATACTTACATAAACCTATCATTTTAATTTAAAGTCATAACTTTTCAGAAACACTATGTATCTGAAGAAGATTTCCCTGAAGAAGAATTTCCCCCTTATGCCGATGGTTCGGCATACGTGACCACTGGCTCCACGGCAATGCAGCTTTACGGCGCTTCCCAGAGGGTCACTCCTTTCTTGCCTCTGGAAGACATCTTCATAACGGGCCTGTGTGCCGACGACATCGACGCAAAACTTGTGCATGAACCAAGTTTCCGAAACGCTATGCCGGAAGATTCATCGTGGGACAGATTGAGGTAAAGTAATCCTCGATTGAAAAAGTTTCTTTTTTAAACAAGATTGACATTTTATTCGGATTAATTTTTAAGTATTATTTAGGGTTATCCAAGAGAAACCATACCCGCTATACGATAGCCTCATACCTCATACTCCGGGGTATCGTTTTGTTTGGATCATCCTGTATTTATAAAAGAGCCTGATCTTGTTGAAGAACTCGATTATTTTGATTTTTGGATGTACCTATCCCAATTATGCATATTAAATTAAGAATTCAGATTTTTATTTCTATAGATTTTCTATTTAGATGTTCGAATTTCATGTTTGAAAATAATTATCACTTTTAAAACCTTGAGTAATTTTTTTTATAATATAGAATCATGTATAAAATATATATCACAGTAATTCCATCACTCATTTATACTCTATTCTTTCAGTTCTTTAGCCACAGTCCACAGTTTAATGCCGTCCGACATAGACAGCATGTTTGATCAGATACATCAAGCCATTATGGAAACCCTGAACTTTTCAAAAGATAGTTCTTTCGGCTCGTCTGACTTCTTCGGCAGTTTACCAGTCTTTGACAACTTCGCGTGGTCTTTAGAGGATACCGATTCTGACGAAAGTTTCAATGCTGACGCTTTCGAGTCGCCTAAACCTAAATCCATTTTTGACATCTTTGACATAGTGAGGAAACAGCTCGGTGTTCGAGGAGGAGGTGGGATGTCTAAAGAGAATAAGGCAGCCGGTTCTGATTTTAATTACGAAGAAC
Organism: Oedothorax gibbosus; assembly: GCA_019343175.1. Lineage (NCBI taxonomy): Eukaryota > Metazoa > Arthropoda > Arachnida > Araneae > Linyphiidae > Oedothorax > Oedothorax gibbosus. The sequence goes on from JAFNEN010001249.1 coordinate 17,192, forward strand.
TTCCAGTTCCAGCACAACGAATTAACAAAGGTAATCTTTTGCTGAATTCCAAAGAAGAAAAGCAAGTTCCCGAAGCTTTGAATAGGCAGAAGGGAAATAACTCCACTGCCTCAATCATATTATATTTCAAGTAAATCGGTTACCTTGAATGTATCAGATACATTATAAGGTTTTTTATGGGGTTTAACCATCAAAGGAAATGTAAAAATTGCAATGTAATACATTGACATTGTTTTCTACGTATAATGTATATTGATGATTGTATTGTGAAGTTATTATATTTTGTGTTTTAAATTTATCTTAAGAATGTGCGTTTTCTTATTGTTTGGACTTGCATGGATTTGTAATATGAGAAATAAAATTTTACTGTTGATAATTAGAAGTTGTACCATTTCTGACATTTAAAAAGATTTTAAAAGCTCAGAACGATATCAAGATTTAAAAATTTTTCATCAAAACGATTTTTCTTTTTAATTTGGAGCCCTAAGTCACGGAAAAAATTTCTAACCCCACGTAATTTCTCACTTGAAGTTTTTATAAATTTAAAACTTTTATGGGATTTAGTAATGACTGTAAAACCTTTGTACACAAACTAGCAATGAATTATACAACACTTTTCAAAATACTAAATATAAATTTTAATAACATCAGAATTTTTATTGTTTCAAATGACTCCCCCATTGACTTATCTCAAGTCCTACTTTAAGAACATACTTTTAAGTTTTTTATTAAAACACAGTTGATGTCAAATACAAAAATTTTTTTAGGCAATACGGTACAGATTTAGGATCTGCTGAAATAGAGTTTGCAAGAAGATTTCCAGAATTTTCTCATAGGTATCATCAGTTGTGATTTCAATCCAGTTGCAGAGTTTTGAGAGCAATCTGGAGATTCCGGGTCGGAATAGCGGTAAGATTTGAATCAGTGAAAACGACTTTGAATACAGCCAGTAGTTGCGCTAATTGAGAGTCTTGATCAACTAAATTCTTCTAACGACGACCTAAAAATAAGAAATTATTAATGTGAAATAAAAAACAGAGACCATAAAAATACTCAATCTTTAATATATAAAAAATAATTATAATTATTTTAAACAATTAACCTATACCAAAATAAAATTGCGCATTTTATGAGAAACTGTTTTAATAGCTAGTAATCATTTTCAGGATTTATCCAAGGTCAAAAAATCCTACACGATATCTTTAATATTAAGTAGCAAAGTCTGACTGACCACTCACTCACTATAAACGCCCAGCCAACTCTCTAACTGGGTATACTACAAATTTTAGGAAAATATCTTTTACATCGTAGGCTAATTTAAGGAAGCGATTTTGTCGAAATTCAAACCCAAACGTGTGAGTGCAAACTGGCCGATTTCTATAGGAACGCATTGAGATTAGAATTATACTTTATTTCAATTTAAAGAATTTCAGCGCGTTCAGCGTGAAAAAAAAATTAAGGAAAAAAAAGAAAAGAGCACGTGGGTTTAATTTGCTGGATTGATATTTGAATTACTATTTTATTTTATTATTGATTTTAAATCTTCGATTTTTATGGTGTATCAGATTCCTCAAATAGATTTCAATTATGTTTCCGAATTAATTATGATTTACAAATGGTAAGAAATGAATATAAGGAATATTTTCAGCATAAATAAGAATTTGTATTTATAAAACTTTTCCAACATACAAGAGGATGAATGTTTGTTCTTTCTGATGTTAAGATGGCTTAGGCCGATTGAATTTCGCATTGCGGCTTTGCGAATGAAAATTTAACTAGGTAGCTATTCCATCCAGTTGTATGGGTTAACGAATAGTTTGAATTATCGTCGCACTGGCTAACACAGGGCTATTGAAAGGGAGTCGTAATTTAAACCACAGTCAAGTTACGAGCCGACACATGAGTAGGTACCCAATGCAACTTTTAAGGGCGACATCGTACTCAGCGTCAAGAATTTGTAGGATACTTACAGTGTCCTTCCTCTTCACGGGGTATTATTCGTCGGACATTTTTTTGGCTGCACGAGCCGTTTATGATCGGCAGTTATATTGGCGATGACCGGACCTGAACCTGGGATCTACCGCATGCAAGACGAAAGTCTTTATTGACTGGGCCCCCCAGCCCTATCAAGTTGTATGAAATATGAAGTGGAATGTTTACCACATTTGGGCAGTTTCGTTGCGTTAATCGTGAAATAGAAACAGACCATTATATCATAGCTGTTCTTGCAATTTGAACAGGAGCCATGGGAAAGCCCTCTAACTCCTGGATACAATCCTGGCCTGGATACAATCAACCCCTCATATCGGAATGGGAAGACCCCTCATATCAGATTGGTAGAAGATTAAAATATCCTGATGGAGTGGACCAGTAGGGGATCAATTGGTATAAAATAAAAGTTTACATAAAAAACTACTAATTAGGGTTATTAAGGGTACACCCGTGCAACGCCGGGTTTATAAAGCTAGTTAATGTATATTTATCAACTAATAAATATTCGTATGCTAGTAACAAATAATAGATCAAAGATAATTAACAAAGAATTAATTAAATTGGAATTCATTGTAATTAATAATAGTTATAGTTATTATAATTGATTTCTTAAAAACTTTTGGTAGTCATTAAATATTTCACAACTTTCATCAACAATTCGCAATCAATGAAATACAGGTAAAATATTTGAAGTATGCACGTACGTAGAAAAAAATGATGATTGCAATAACTTTTTGAACAACTTTTTCTAAAAATTTCAAATTACCATGCAACAATTATTCTGAATTGTTTAATATATTCTCAAAGCTCTATAATCTTTAAAAAAAACATCACTTACTTGATGAGCTGGAACTTTTCCTAAGTTACATTCTTCATACGTCGATATGTTTCCAGTCCCTCCTTTTCCGCATAAAAGCTTGAAATCTGAAGATATGAGATCCTTTGCCCATTGCAGATGGCTTCGTCCGTCTGTGTAACCAGGAACTGTCGAATGTTTGACGAACGCAATGTCACCTTTTCCTTCAGCAAGACATCTCAAGGCACCAGCATAGCCACTAAAGCGTTCTTTGGAGTCTCGAGAACAACTGTTTTAAAAAAATGAAGTTTATTCTAAAATAAGCGCGACGAATTTTAAAGGGGAGATGTTAAAATGGCTCACTAAACTCTAGCCTTAAAACTTTAAAATCAAGGAAAGATCGAGCCAGGGGACTCGTCTGCCCTCCTTGGTCTGTCCACTACTATATACCAAAAGCTTTTGGAATTTAAAAGAACAAAGAACATTTCTATGTCGTGTCCCATTATAAAGCTTTGTACAGAGAATAGAAATAGACGTCTGGGAGGAAGAGGAAGAACATTGTTAAAAATTTTAGCGCGAGGTTGCACCAAAATCCCGCAACTTTCTTGATTCCAACACTGTTTGGAGCATGAATATTTTACCAATTTTGTGGTAAAACCACAACTTTGATGCACCACAAAAGTGGTGAATAAACGCTCCAAATAGTGGTGGCAGTGAGAAAATTCTAGGTTTCTCCGGTGCAATCCTGCACCAAACTTTTTAACAGTGTAACTTCGATGGGTAGATGCAGCAGAGGACCAGAAACTTACACTCATGTCCATAAATTAAGGATAATTCAGAATCACAATTAAATCAAACTCTAAAATAAAATTTTCACCTGTAGAATTATCACACACATCTTGAAGAAGAATATGCAAATTACAGGAAACCACTAGATGACGCTGGTAGTACGTCACAATGACGAGAGTGTAAGAGAGGGGTATATTAAGGAATGGTGCATGGAGAGGAGAGCATAAGGAGAGCATGCATTGTGGACACCGCAACAGTGGTCTTGTGTGAAGTTTTCCGACGAGTCCAATTTTAGCTTGCAGTCTGATTCTCGCCGGACTTTCATATGGAGAGCGCCAGGTACCCGTTACCACAAAGAGAACACCATTGAACGACACCGTTACGGTGGTGCAGGATGGCTCGCTTGGGGAGGAATTATTCTTGGTTCCAGAACTGACCTGCATGTTCAGAGTGTAACGATGACAGGCCACATCTATCGGGATGTCATTCTGGAACAACATGTACGTTTGTTTCGGGGCGCCATGGGTGCTGAATTTCTGTTTATGGATGACAACGCCTGTCCTCACCGTGCAAACATTTTAGATGCATGTCTTCAATCGGAGGATATCAACCGTATGGATTGGCCAGCATACTCACCGGACTTGAATCCAATGGAGCATGTGTGGGATATGCTTGGCCGTCGAATTGCAGCCAGTCAATCCCCTCCCACCTGTCTACCGGAACTGCGGAGGGTATTGCTTGATGAGTGGTGTAATATTCCCCAAGATCAGATTAATAATTTGATACTCAGCATGCCTAGGCGTTGTACGGCCTGTATTGCATCGTACGGGAGACATACTCCGTATTAACCATCATACAAACCGTGTTATACTGTTTTTTGTAAATAGGTTCTTTTATGAAATTTGCTCCAGGGAGTAAAAAATCGCAATTTTTATTAATTATGTCAAACATATAGCATCTTTTTTGCTCTTTACCTTTTGTTTAATAAATCGACTTTACAAATAAGTCAAATTTATTTTGCTTCTGTCTCTTTTTTTGCCTGAACTTCATTATCCTTAATTTATGGACACGAGACGTGCGTGTAGTTTGAAGCGGTTATATTTTATCCTTAAAACTAACAATTGGAGAAGTTTGGATTCTAAAATTTACTTTTAACTCTAAGTACGACTAGCTCTATGAGTGAGATTAAGTTAAACTGAATACTTTAAGGGGAGTCGGATGGTTCTATCTCGCCCATGTTAATTTTCCTAACTTTAGGAACATTTTTCTCAGGAACTATATGAGATATCATTATGAACTCTTTTATAGTTTGCTCCTTACATATAGCTCTTTGATTTAAACTGAAGATATTTTATAGTAAAAAAATTCTTTTACAGTGATTTTTTCAAAATATATGTATTAAAAAACACAAAAAAATCAGATTTAAAGTTATATAATTTTTTTGAGCAGAGATATTTAAAATTCCTCAGTTTAAATCAAAGATATATTAATGGAGAAGAAATAATAAAACAAAGTATATTGATATCTTTTATAGTTCCTGAGAAAAAAGTTCCCAATTGTTGAAAAACCATATATTTCAGGAAACGCAAAAGAAATGTAAGGTTTAGGTAAGAACTGATGTTAAAAGTTTCACAAAAATGCTTATAAAAAGAAAACCACTAAACAGAAATCGGTAATCTTGGTCTTAAATTAAAGCTAAAGATATGCAGAATGAAAAAAAAAAGAAAATTGATATTTTTGACCCAAACACCCATCCGACTCCCCTTAAGAAATGTGTTCTGCCATTGGAATATTAAATATTAACATGACAGAAGTAAGCTTTTACCGATTTTCTCCATACTCGTCGCCCACGCATCGACGACACAGGTCCTCACTCCTGACTCTTCCGGGATTGTACTTGGCATCGTTGGCTCCTGGAACGCAGCTTCCACCTGAGAAAAAGTCCGCCAAACCGCTGGTGTGGCTGCAGCTATCACTTGGGGCCAAAAGTCCCTGTGATATGAGGAATCCAACTGGCATCACCCATCCTGCTGTGCGGCCCATTCCCGTGTGGCACGAGCGAAGACCTGGGAAAATCACAAATCAATATCGTACAGCTCCATAATGACACATTTGATCGGGGTTTAAAATGTTGGTGCAAGATCGTTGCACCGGAGAATCCTGGAACTTTCTATCTGCCACCACTATTTGGAGCGTGGATTTACCAATTTTGTCGAAAAACTATAACTTTGCAAACCGCAAAAGTGGTAAATCCACGTTCTAAATAGTGGTGGCAACAAGAAAATTCCAGGATTCCGATGCAGTCTTGAATCAACATTTTTAACTATGTGCATTGAGAATTGAGTGACTTTCTTCAAACTTTAAATTTTAGTTCATTTTAGAATTCATTTTACAAAAAAAAAATCATATAAAAAAGTTGAATATTGACTTTCGTTCCCTTAAATAAATGCGATCTAATAATTCAAAGCTCCCATGCCAAATCTTAGCAAATCTAAAATGATATTTTTTAAAAAGCATAAATAGTAAAATATTACCTCGAAGTTGACTAGCATTAGTTACGTCGGAAACGGACCTTATCACTGCAACAGCGTAATACATAGCATCCGAATTATTGTACAATTCTGAAGCAATTGGTTGTAGTTTGAAGTACCTAAAAAATATAGTAATAAATTAGTTCTATAGCCAAGGGTAGTTTTGTATAATTAACACTTGCTTTTTAACCCTTTTCTACTACAATACAATTTTTTATTCTTTTAAAAATTATAGATAGATTGTTAAACCAAACTGAGAAGAAAAACTTTAACGTGAGCGAACTAAAAAAACTCGTTTTAGCACTTTCGTTGTGGATGATAACTTAACTATCTAACGTGCCTATCAATAGAAAATTTTCATCGATAGTGCCCGATATGAAACAGAAGAACATCATGTTGTTTAAACCAGTTCTTTAAAACAAAAAGAAACAGAAACCTTGTTAAAATTTAAAAAAAAATTAAATAGCTCATTATTACATTAACTGGTCTTAAATTAAGATTTTAGATTTTGGAATGATTAATATGCATCTTACAAGAGAAATGAATCAAATATTTCAACTAAAAAAATGCTACGTGTGTACAAGAAATTGACGCACTTAAATATGCTCGTGACTTACTTAATTAGGCATTTTCTAACTTTAATGACGATGTAAAAATAGACTATGCATGTTAGTCGTGAAAAGAAAGTCATAAAATGGAATGCCTGCCGATGGCTGTTTTGATAATTATGCAAGTATATCCTTTTTTTTTAAAAAGAAAATCGAATATTTTCTGTCAGATTGCCTCGTGCTGAAGGAGTGCGCGTTAAATATGCTCCAAAGTCCCGACACAGCGTACGATGTCGCCCTTAGAAGTAGCGTTGGGTGTTTACTCAGGTGTTGGCTCGTCTTTTGACTACAGTTCTTAATTAAGAAGCCCATTGGCAATAGCCCTCATGTAGCTCTAGCGTGACAATTTTCAACTCAACCTGTTAGATTGCTAAGTTATAAATACTTTGTTTTATCTAGGTAGGTAGGTAGGTTGGTATATATATTTTCCGGTTTCTGTGCTTGACCAGAGACCCGCTTATAAACCTTCGTCAAGTAAGACAGATACAGACAGAATTTTTACTGACACAGAGAGAAAAAGTACCGAGGGCGAACACCCAGGGCGAAAGCGGGAATAGAACCCGCACCCGGTACAGTGCGCAGACTGTTAACGTAATGGGCTGCAATCAAACCCACTAGGCCACCTTTTTTTAAATCTATATCTAGATTTTGTTCATCAATATTTGGAAAAAAACACCTGCCTGCCAGCTTTGTACACATCACCTCCATCTAGAACCACCATATCCGAACTTCCCTCGACTTCAACGCTGACCATGCAGGCCGCTTTTGAAGCAGCTTTACGGCACCGAATCTCGGGCCTTAGGCCTCGCACATAGGCCGCTTTAGATAGGTCGTGACACTTGGCCATCTCCTCGTCAGAAGTCACACAGAAGGCGGCAGTGTCCTCTTGGCAGTTGCGGCGCGGTTTCTGGATTGTGTGCATGAACTCTCCTATGTGAAGATAGATTGATAGTTTATTAATTAAACCCATTAACGACGACTTTGTGAATACCATACTTTAAGTTGTTTAAATTTGTGTTTCGTGTAACTTAATTTGTTCTATATAAATTGTTCAGAACTATGGTTTCATTTGTCGTATATTTTGTTTACTGAGATAAAATTTAGCAAGAAAGGTCATTATCGAAGCGCAATTTTTTTTGACAACCATCGTTAATGAGTTAATAAAGGTGCATGGCGATTCATATTAGTTTTACTAGTTTATATTGAATAGCGGCCCGTCCGTGGTGGTTAAGGCATCAGCCTAGAGATTCAACCTTCTCAGGAGTGCGGGGGTTCGAATCCCACCTACTGCCAGTCATCCTATAAATCGGATCTGTGCTGGAAATAGAATCCTCATCACGGATGGGCCCGAGTACACAGGGACAGACGTGCTCGTTAAATCTGTGGAGTCCAAAGTCCTGACGGCGTTAGCGTACGATGTCGCTCGAAGTTCCGTTGGGTGCCAGCTCATGTGTCGACCTCGTCACTTGACCAGGGTTCCAAATTACGAGGGTTATTTGGCTGTGTTAAAGCTCCTGAAGGAGGCTAGAAATAGGCAGCCGGAATCGATTACTTACCTTACCTTACCTAGCTCTCTTGTAGCTTTAGTGCGGCGATAATTCCAACTAACCTAACTATCCTAACTAGTTTAGATTGAATTTTTGGTGTAAGAAAGTGTATCATAACGAAAATGCCCATAAACGAATTTTTCAAACAAAATGACACAGATTTCGTTTTTGAGAAATATAAAACAAGTTCGATCACCATGAAAATTAAGCTTTAGGCTTGCCAGTTAGGCATCTTTTTGCCCCTAGTGAAAATAACGGACTTGTTTTGCCTCTCCGAACCACTGAACTGAACTGAAACTCTGGAATGAGCATCCCATGAAAAGCTGGTGAAGCCTATTTTTGGGTCACTTGGCGACAGCTTTAGGGAGAATATGTGCCACATCTGGCATGAATTCGCCGATCACAATTAACACTTGACTTGACAGTTTGCATTGGATCGTCAAAATCGCTCGATAAGAATAGTACTCCAAGGAATTTAAGTTTTAAAGATTGTTCCTGCGATTCTATTTTTTTTAAGTACATGTTTCCGAAACTTCATTATATAAAGAACCTCCTAAAGCAATAACATATCAATTTTTAGTTTGAAAAATTATTGAAAAAGTTGGTTTAAAATACCTATTTTAACAGGTAAAGTATAGGATTGGCGGAAAAAGTTGGGTCGCTCTTACAGGGTTGCCGGGCTTCATCGACTTTATTAGCGAGCGTTACGATGCTTATTCCAGAGTTTCAGTTCAGTTCAGTGCTCCGAACCCGCCATTGACTAATTTCAAGCAAGGCGGTCAATGCGTCTTTGGAACGGTAATTCGGTTTTTCTCATTGCAAACCCAAAAGGCAGGAACGATTACTGAGTTGCATGAATTGAGTTTCTTTATCGATAATTACATAGTTTAATTTGATTTTTTTATTAACAAAGAACGCGTGCATTGTAGTGGTATGACTATATTGTACATACTTTGCTAGTTAGTATACTACCCTTCTGTAGTACTCTATTGTGTTCGTAAAGTATGTTTAAATAGATGATATAATAAAAGAAAAACTGAAGGGGATGGGGGTTATAGCATAGTTTTAAAAAATGTATATTTTTACACTTAAAATGTAACCAAAAGTATATTTGAAACAGTTTTTAGATTCACCTTTTTTTCAAGAAAGAAACATTAAAAAATATAATTTCAGACTTAATTTACCTAAATAACTAACAAAATGACTTTTGTCATCTTCAGTTTTCCTCAGGCCGGTAACCTTCGGATGGGAAAGGAAGCTTTTGTAATACCATTCGGGAGTACGGATTCTACCACCACCGCTAGAGTATCGAGCTTGAGTTTGTAGTAGAGCGTCCACAGCAGTATCCTCTTCAACACTATCGACTGAAATTAAACATCATAGATATGATTCAAAAATAAAATATCACTTAATATGATTCAATGCACTGCGCTTAAAATTACGATTAAATTAATCAATATATTATGAGAGGATTCATGAAGAAAACAACGTAGGTTATTGGCGAAAATAGTTAATTTGTATGAATTCAACTATTTGCGCCAATAAACTACGTTGTTTCCTTCATGAATATGTCATGTTTCATGCGCAAAGTTGAAAATATTTTCTGAATAATACAATTGTATTAAATAAAAGCATAATAAAGCAGTTTAATTGACTGGAGAAAAGGCATAAATCACAAAGTAGTCAAGAGTGTTAAGCAAATTGCAAATAAATGCATTTTTCTTAAGATAATTAAATTATTCAGCAGTGACACTTTCTTTTCGCCATTTATGCCTACGCTTACCTATGGTGTAACAGCAAATAATAATTTTTGTTTACTTATTTTCTTTTCACTTGTAGGTTTAGTAACAGTTTATATATTATAAAAATTTATCACTTTTTTTATTTTACTCACTACTGGTACAAAGCAAAAAGGCCAGGACTCTCTCTTTCTCTTCCTGGTGACAGACAGACCAACACCTGCTTGTCCAGACTAGCCAGCGGCCACCTGAAAAGTCTTAAGTTTTCTGCTAATCAAAAGATCTTCCCCCCTTGCCCTAAGTGCCAGCAAAACCAGGCATCACCTGATCATATCCTAAACTGCCTAGGACTGAAATGGGACGACATACATTCTTCTCCCCTTTTGGTTTTGGACTTCCTCAATGTCAACGGATTTTTTCATCTGGTCTGACTCCGTCAGACCAGATGTAATACCTGGTCTGACTCCGTCTTGACCCATCTGGTCTGACTCCGTCTGGTCTGACTCCGTCCAGATGGGAATTAGCAACAACAACAACAAAAATTTATATTATATATAATTATAATATTTTATATTATATAAATTATTCATAACAGAGAGTGATAACAGTTTAGGAATTATGATATTCAGGCTTTAGTGAGTTAAATCAGAATCAATTGACCTACTGTGTCTGGCGATGAAGGAATTGGTTGGACGAACTCCCCAAACGCAAGGCGATGGGTCATCCACATTTTTGCGTCCTCCGTCAAAGCACAGTATCTCTACTTCGTTTGCAAAAGCAGGATTTTTAGCCAAATATTCCCTGAAATTTAAAATTTATAAAGTAATATTTTTAACATTCCTTTGCCTCATGCCTAAGTTATTAATTCAATTTAAACATACAAAGAATACATTCTCTGCCTATATTTCTTTCTGTTGTCAAATTTGGCTGTCAATGTTAAACTTGGAACCGTTAATTCAATGCTGGTACGCTTATTTTAAATTCATATTTAGGTATGAAATTTACTCACAATCAAAACCCAATCCGGCATTCCTACAACATGGAAATTTCTTTTAAATTCGTTCTTTCATAAGATGATGAATTTCTGTTTCAGAAAGTTCAAAAAACTGTCATTTAGCAGTCCTTTTTTTTAAATAAGGCTGAGTGGAAAACCTATCCCATTAAAAAACTAGTCATGATTTCCCTCTCTTTGGTAAGACTTAATGTATTTAAAAAGCACTTTTTTATCTCAATCAACCAAAACTAGACAAAAAACTATGTAGAAGAAATCATTACTATAAGCAGGTTCACCACTTCTTTTAAATACAGTTTAAATGTAATGGCAACGTACATCGACTATGCAATAACATATCTTCGTTTTCGAATGCTTTAATTTTCTGATTACAAGTGATATTGTAATATAGTGAAATGTGGAAGTATATATAATGGCCGCACCTCAATGATGGTATTTTTGTAAATCCAACTTCGGCAGCTCCTTCAGATAAGCACTCCATGACCCCTTCGTATCCTGCGTAGGCGTCGTCCTTTGCACAAGTTGAAGGATTTTTGCACCTGCTGCATAATTTGCTGTACTTGGTTTCTAGGGAAGACAGGGATAAGAAATTTCATTACTGTTCTGTGAAAGATAACAACATTAGATAATACCATAAGCATTTTCTTGCATATAAAACAATGTCATATACAAAAGGAAACTAGGGGTGTGTAACACTACACGACATTCAATTACCAATCAATAAATTAAAACATAAAAATGGTAATAATATACCCTATAAGATAATTTCAAAAAAAATTATAACCTAAAACATTCTAAGGCAGAATTATTAAAAAATTCTAAAATTCCATTTACGCATGTGCGATTTTTTCGAAAATCATATTATAACGTCTGATAGGTACTGGGAATTTGTATATCGAATTTAAAGTCAGCATATTTTCGTGCTTCATCAATACCCTTAAAAGCGAAAAAGTTATATAGCGGCAACCCTTTGCGCAAGGTAGATTTTCTCAAATACACAGGAACTAGAAATATACAACAATATTTATATACCACAAAACTAAAAACCACTCACTTAGTTCTCGATCGACAAGCGGATCCTTCGACCACTCCCCGGGCACACAACTACCCCCGAAAAAGTCCTTGACAGCCCCCAGCTCGCCATCTTCGCAGTGAGCCGGAAGGATGTTGCCGGACATGAGTCTGGTCACCGGAATTTGCCATCCGGCAGTCCGGCCCATGCCCGTGTGACAAGAGGTAGCGTTCTTCAGGTCTTCGGCCGACTGGTATCTCGATCCCTTGCGGACCAGGGCGATCGCCTCGTAGCGGAAGGTCTCTGGAAATACATTGGGGGTGGATTTATTTTATACTTTATGCACTAAATCAAGATTTAATTTTAATTATTAGCTTCCGCCAATTTTAATGTTAGCTATACAATTAATTATAATATATTAGGGTAAAAAAAATATTGGGACATAAAATGCACTGTATTATCTCAATTTGTTTTCTATTTTGCTCATTTGTAAATATAATTACTAAATTATAATGACAAAAACGAAATTTTTTTGAATGAATATGATATACGTTTTTATTCATTAATACGTTAAAAAGCAATACTCCATTAATTTAAAGCCTACCTACCATCTATTTGCCCTCAAACGAACAATGATAAGTAAAATAGCGGCCTTAATAGCGGCCTAAGTAGTACTTATAAGTACCGTCGGTAAATATAGAGTTTTAGGTAGATTGCCATTTGCATGATGAAATAAACATCAAAGATAGTTTAAAGGATTTTCTCGATAAAATTTGAATAATAAGTATCATCGATTGAAATTAAATTGAAATGAGAATCTTCGATATATAATAAATGTTGCTTGATTCGCTGTGGCTCCTTACAATTGAATTAGTTTAAAATTTGTTAAAATGTTTCTACGTTAGGGATATGGGGACTGTTTTCCACCATTATAATGCTTGTTTCATGATATGTTTTATCAATAAAGTAATTGACTATTTTCTTTTATGTACCACAATAATTAACAAGTATATATAATAAGTCTGATTCATGTCACCAAATTAGCAAATTTGCTGCATTTATGTCTCCAAAAATATCATTTTTAAGGCTTAAGACCATAACATTCAATAAAATTAATGTTCTCCTTAGCAAATACTAAACGTAAACTTCTTTTTAAAAAATCCTTGAAAACAATACTTTTAAATTTACATTTGTATGAAAAATATAATTTCATAAAGATTAAATGTGTAGAACTTTGGTGGGTTTTTTCTCAAGAGCACATTATTTGATTCAATCTTTTATACGTGACGTTTTGATGCGCTTCTAAATCTTTTACTAACAGTTTTTTAAGTACGAAGTAAAAATTAAAGTACTTACCTCCATCAGCAAGTTCAGTTGCAATAGGACGCAGATTATAGTAATGGCCAGCCAAATAAAGAGCACTGGGATCTACATTTGTAATGTCAGCTTCTTCTTGGTGCACCTTCACGATGCACGAAAAACTATTTTTAAAAAATCTAAGATTAGTATAACATAGAATGTTGTAAGTAACATAAACTAATTCATTTTGAAATTTGCTTATAAAATAGTTTTTTTTTAATACCGTTATACATTAACCTTTTGACCCGCCTGGAAATGGGCAAAATTGTATGGTAATTTCCAAAGCATATAATTTTTTTAATTATATTTATTTCAAATAAAATATTGGTTTAAAATAGCAGAATTAGTTTTATTTTAAAAAGATGATCTTAAAATTATTTCCAAATAAAACAAAGTACATTATGAATACAAATTTATTATTTATAATTTTTTTTTAATTTAAAGTTATAGTATGTAAGAATGACTGACATACAATATACGGAAGAAGCATGGTCTAACGATCAGAGGGTTTTTTAACATAAATTAGTTTGTAAATTGTTTTATTGATTCCTTCAATCATAATGAGTTTAAAGTCTTCAAAAAAGTTATGGAATATAATTTAAGTCACACTTCCCCGCATTTTTATTATTCCACCACATGAAGGATGCAGACGTATAAACCCGTCAACTAACTGAAGCTTTCCCCCCCAGCAGCACACATTATGTATTTATTTTTTTAAATATTATTTTTATTTTTATACAGTCTTCGGGAGTGTTTTACATATATTTACTACAGAAATGAAATTTTGAGCATGTAATTTTATTTAATTAATAAGTTATAAATTTAGATTTTTAAATTTTACAATTAAAACTACTGTACACTTTGGCAAAATTGCTCATCTTTCAAAGGGTCAAAAAAAATAATTGAATATAATCATTATCCCGAAATTGCAAATTAAACAAGAATTTCCTTCAATCCTTCCTTTGATTCCTTCAATCATAATAAGTTTAAAGTCTTCAAAAAAAGTTATGGAATATAATTTAAGTCACACTTCCCCGCATTTTTATTATTCCACCACATGAAGGATGCAGACGTATAAACCCGTCAACTCACTGAAGCTTTCCCCCCAGCAGCACACATTATGTATTTATTTTTTTAAATATTATTTTTATTTTTATACAGTCTTGGGGAGTGTTTTACATATATTTACTACAGAAATGAAATTTTGAGCATGTAATTTTATTTAATTAATGAGTTATAAATTTAAATTTTTAAAGTTTACAATGAAAACTACTGTACACTTTGGCAAAATAGCTCATCTTTCAAAGGGTCAAAAAAATAATTGAATATAATCATTATCCCGAAATTGCAAATTAAACAAGAATTTCTAAACTTGCGAATTGTTTTGGTGTTTATGGGTTACAAGTTGTTTACCAGAACTAACATCACAAAGATAGCTATAATTACTAAGCATATAACTTCGAAAAGTAAATGCAGTTGATCTTTATCTCTTTTTGACCGGGTTACCAGATCGTGCCGTTTAAATAAAAAAAAAACTATAACGTAAAATTAGTACCCTCAAAACTCTTAAATTTGTATTAATTCAAAAAATTCTGACAAAACCTTTTAACGAAAGTTTTTACTTTTAACGGAACCCACAACCCATTCACTTTTAACGAAATTCTTATTTTCAATCAAATATGAATTCATTCTACTTAAATTCAAGCTCAGCACATACTCCAAAGGAACGGTTTCGCCATAAACGGAAAAAAATATGAAATTTCATAAATTTGAGAATGATGCTTGAAATATTTAAAATAACATTAAATATTCGAAAAAAATTGATTGTGGTATGATACTTTCTTTCCCCTTTTCTTAAAAATTAATAGGAACTTAATAATCTCAACTCGTATAATAATAAGTGTTTACTCACGTATCAGGGGCAGTCACGCACTTGAAAACTGCAGGGAGATCTTGCTCCATTTGCGAACAGGAAGCAGATAGCGTCTGTGGTACACATATTCTCACCGCTAAAGGGATATAAGAAATCAAACATAAACGTAAATATGCATTACATAAGCATAAGCATAAACATAAACCTACATGTACATAACATAAGCATAAACATAAACGTATAGAGAAATATAAAAAACAAACATAAACGTACATATACATAACGTAAGCATAAACATAAACGTGCAAAGGAATATAAAAAAATAAACATAAAATAAATTTATTTACTTCCGACTGTACTACAGGTCAACCGGCCTATCTATAAAATAAATATTGTGAACATTGACAAAGAAATAATTATTGATAAAATAAAATTGATTTTAAAAAAATCGGTAATTACAACCAATAAAGAAAGTATAGAAAATACTGTGTATTTTAACTCATTGACGAAGGTTGGAAAGAAAATTTTCTATGGGAAAAAGAGCTTTTTGGAAGTTCATCTAAATAAACAAAATATAAGACAAATGAAGACCAAAGTACTGAAAAATGTATATGCGACAAATTAAGTTGCATAAAAATATTAACTTAAAAATAACGTAACTGGTTAAGGGTTTCTTGGTATTAACAAATTAGTATTTAATGGGTTAAGTGGTGGACCAACTCTTTGTAGCTCAAGGATTCAGTTAATAATTACTCTAATTGAGAGATCTTAAAATTCTGTATGTTTTATTAGTTGTAGCTATAACTAAATACAATCGCTTTTATCAGTTATGTTACTTTCTACCAATAAAAGGACACGTAAATAACGGCTTAAATACTTATGATACCTAAAAACACGTTAACTAAGTAATGACAAATATTTCCTTTCTAATATTTCGAATATCTCTAATAATGAAGTTTGGCAAACAGCTCCTAAATTTGTTTAATAAAAGCTCAGATATTAAAATTCACAGATAATCTTTTTTTTTGTTGATGTAGTGATTAAACTAAATCTTATCCCTCTTAGGATTTAGTAAATAGACAAAAAAGTAAACACTTTCATTAATAACTTTAGAAAATCAATGTCTGTAGCAAATCTTTGAAATTATGGCTTCAGTAACGAATGTTATTCATGATTTTCATTATTTAAATATTTTTACCTTCGTAATTAAAAGCTAATTCCAAGAAACATAATTATGCATCAAAGCAATGTAAAGGTAAAAAAATATGAATTAAATGTTTTAAAATACAATCTTAATTTTTCGGGATACACGATGTTTTAAAAATCTTTAACTAAGTATTTGATAGTATGTGGACAATTACTTATGTATAGTTGTATGCATTTTCTATTCTCGGTAGTTATTTGTTTTTGTTAATATATACAACTTAACAAAAGTTTTTTTACCGTACTTTTAAACGTCTCCAATATTGGATTTTTAAATTAGAAAATCTCTTACAAACATTTACTTTTTCGAATACAAACAAGAACAAATTTTATCGTAATAAAATTTTTATAGTAATAAAATTTATTTCAACGTATAAATAATATCTTATCTTTGAAATATTTTTCCAATTGATAAATGTATAGATTCAATTGTAAATGTAAATAAAAATATCAATGTTAATGAGAAACACTAATTGAAGTTTGTGGTAAAGTCACATTCTCCAAAGTACAATCGAATGGGGTAACTTTGACACATGAGGATAACTTTGGCCCAAGCTAATAACTTCTCATTAAATACACTCTTTAAAAATTGTGCTGGTATTTTTCAAATGTTGGCAACTCTGCTTTTACCAATGAGTAAAAAAATAATCAAAAAGAAAGTCAGACTAAGGTTTTTTGCTTGGGCCAAAGTTACCTCATTCAACATTAAACTAAGATATAGAGCACGGTCATTCTTCGTCCTATTCAATTAACAATCGTCAAAAGTCGCCTATGGACGGGTAAGACTTCAGTTATACTTTGGAGAATGTTAGTTTTATTACTACGCCCTTCTATTGTACTTAATAGTTACTTTTGTTACAACTTAAGTTACAATGCAATCTAAAGTAATGTATTATTTTCTTGCGGAGTGAGCCCCAAAAGTATAAAAAAGGACGTAGCTTATCATGCAATAAAGCCCTAAGTCTAAACAACGACTACTAAAAGAAAAATGTTGCAATAAATATATTCCATTATCTAAAATTAAAATTTTAAAATAAATATACTACTTATAGTGCAAAAACTCTCTAAAATAGAAATTACCTATAAAAAAATAACGTATAAGCACATGACAATTAGAAAGAAAAAAATTAGGATCTGCAGAAGCCACAAAAAATCTACTACTGTTTCCCCAGTGTCAAATATTATCTAAAAGAGAAAACACCATTTGAAAAATTATTAATATTTCATTATCTATGATTAATTTTTTTTAAATAAATCAACTGCTATTATTGCAGTGCACAAAAACTCCCGAAAATAGAGAACACCGATAAAAAAAAAATAACGTAAAAAAGGAAGATGATTAGAAAGAAAAAAAAGGATCTGCATGGGCCACAGACAAACAATCTACTTCTATTTCTATAATGTCAAATACTCTTAAATAGAAAATTAAAGAATTACTTAAAATCGCGTGGAAAACAAATCAGAAAAATTAAATATATATATATCTTACGATCGGCATGGGCAGCAAAACACAAGGCACTAATTAGAAAAATCCAAAACATCTTCGTTCCAATGTCAATGTCAAGACACTGGGTAACTGTTCCTTTTACTTTAATGGGCCTCACTAAAAGTGAAATGACTACTTCGGCTTCATTGGTCGAAACCACTTTTCAACGTCACAAACTGGAAAAACCGAGAAGATTTCACACCTAGCACTTTGAAGAGTGTGGAAGAAGATTCGTACACAAGCAGATTAGATTTCTACCGATTTAGAAATTGATATTACAAAACACAACAAACCGGTTAGTGGAAGTGAAGTGAAATTATAGCATGTTGTTTAGATTTAAAGTTCAAAATTAAAAGTACATAAATTCCTCATTATTTTTCTCGGCTTAAAAAGAGTCTTAATAACTATAATTTATGTTGCATCAGTTAAACATTAAGTAATTATAATAACTAGAAAAACTTTTTAAAGAGTTCAGGCAATAATAAAAATATCACTGGTCCATAATAAGGGATTTTCCCTACATAAAATAATTTTAGAACAAATATCTTGCTTCTAGATACAAGAATATATTTGCCCTAATAGTATTTATTCAATGTGTATGTTAGCAATGGAAAAATTATTTTCAGTTTTCGTGCACTTCATGTAATCAGGATCAATAGAACATTTCAAATTCGCTTAAAACAATAAGCAGCTATGCATATTAAATTTCACAATGTAAACTTAACGGACGCAAATCAAACTAATAATAGAATATAAAACTAGGGGGTAACACTACACGTCTTTCAATAACCACTCAATAAATTAATCCATTTAAAAATATTTATGTACCCCATAAATTAATTTCAGGTCCAAAACGTTCCATTACAGTCAACTTAAGAATGCGCGATTTTCTCGAAAACCTTATTATGACGTCTGAAAGGTACTGGGAACTCGTGTACCAAATTTAAAGTCTGTATCTCTTTTCGTTTATCAGCAATATCTTTAAAACCAAAAAAGCTCTGCATCGCCAAAGACTCCTCGTTTTAGTATCGGCGTAGATTTCTGAGACATTTCTTTTGTGAACAACCAGAAAACGTTGTCAATATTTTTTTTCTTCTTAATGTTGACTTAAGGACGGTCATTTAACAGAGAGTTCCGGATAAAAGAGGGACGAAAAATCGAAGTTCTACTGTTATTTAAAAAAAATTTAAATAAAAGAACGAAACAATTAATTAGAGCACCTTTAAAATGTATACAGTATTATTTTATCATTATGCTATGATTAATTATTTTATTAATATGTTCAGAATTTTAATGTTATTGTAGGTTATGTAGTTCTAAGTTTCCCTTATTGTCTTTTGTTATTCCTTTCCAGATAAAATCACAGTTCTAGCAGATCTTTAATAATTTAATAAAACAAATTACTCATTAATTTTATCAATAGTTTTGAACATTTTCTTTCCTTTATACAAGATGAAATTATGTTACACAATTGATATTCTAATCTGTATTAAGATAATACACTGTGTATATAGATTTAGAATAGATTTGACGGTGAATTAAGAATTTGAGTAAATATTAAGATTTCGAATCTTTATTTAAAAAATATTGAAAACTTAAATCGCTCAAAAAATTACTGTCATATGTTTCTATAATTTAGCGTGAGGCCCTGTATGAGGTATGTCCTTTTAAGGGCTATCCTCTAACGATTTAAGCTGTTTCGGGTCATGTCTAAAGTGACACCTGAATAGTTTCGAATAATATGTGTTATCTTAAACCAAAAATTCCCCAAAATAAGTTGGTATGTAAAGGTTTAGAACAGTGGTTCCCAACCTTTTCTGGACTATCGCCCCTCTCATTAGGCTGACTAACACATATCGCCCCCTTTTATTTTTCATGTTTTGTCCAATTATAATTTGAGTTAAAGTGTAACTAATAAAGCAATTTTATCATTTTAAACACTAACTACCATTTATAAAAACAACCAAAGCAGCTGTATCGGTCACTTAAATACAATAGAAAGAAATAAAATTTTTATATTTAACAGATTTTTTTTAAAGACAAAAGTGAAATAATTAACTAGATCTTTAAACTGGATTCTGCAAAATTTAAGAGAGTTGACAATAAAAATTAATTAAAAAATTGAATGTTGAAAACTTTTTTATTATTTTATCTTTTGTCAAGTTCATGCGCAAGTCTTTGAGGCAAATGTCCAACTGATTTCTTTGTTTAGTAAGGAGCTGGGTGATAACTGAACCAAATCCTTTTTCAACTAAATATGTTTGACGGGAACGAGATGAGCAGTAGTTCGGCTTTTTACCACAGTTGTGGATAAGTGTAAATAAGTTTCAGTTTCACAGAGGCTAACTCATAACCTCTCTGCTTGAAAATGATTTTCGCCTCACAGTCATACTTCAGATCTACAAACTCCGTCTGCAAAGTGCAAAGAGTTATCAAGGTTATCCACAACCCACAGCTTCAAACGAGAATGGATCTACAATAGAAACAGGAATTTCTGACTTGGTCAAATCTTCAAATCTTGTAAGCATGTCAGTTTTTAACTTGTCAAGGTGATCAATAAAAATTGAAATGGTTTTACTCTACTACGGTACAGTATATTATTTTAATTTTCCACCTTCGAATACTCATCGCCCCCCTATCGCCCCCAAACTATTTATTGCCCCCTTGATAACACAAATCGCCCACTTGGGGGCGATCGCCCCCAGGTTGGGAACCACTGGTTTAGAAGATATGTTATCATCGGGAATCTCCATATTTCGATAAGTGCCGGAAGAGATAGTGAAGGCAATACCGTTTTCCCAAAGACGGATTATTATCAATTCTAAGAATAATTCATTGTTGTCGTGCTACCGCTACCTACAAGAAAGGACAATTGGAAACTTTTATCGTCTCATCCCCACGAAGAAATGGGTTTATTTTTGACAAAAACTCATCATGTATCTCCTGTTGAATCCGTAATTGGAGTTATCTATTTTGAATATCCTGTAGCAGAGTGTAAATAATATTTTCTGTAGTTTTATCAATTAAGTTCATCGACATTCTGACTTGATTGGTGTAAACAGTAAACAAAATCACCATAAGGGGTCACCTTCATGTTTATGTTAACTAACAGCATTAAACGAGTTGAATAGCCAAACTTAATTTTTTACTTTGGATAAATATTGTTTTTAATGATTAACCTGTTGTTTAAATTTTTTAACAGTTTTTGTTTGGATTTTTAATTACCTCCAAATTCGTAGATTGATAATAATTTTAATGTAAAGTCTCACTAATTCTTTTTTCGTTGCGTTTGTTATTGTCAGGAGAAGGTTCTTAATGAATGAGTTATTCGAAATTCGAACCCGAACGGGTGTAGGAGTGCAAAACGTGAGTCGATTCTCTCCCGCATTGTAAGATTAGAATTTATACTTTTTATTTCAATTTAAAAGAAATTTCAGCACGTTCAACGCGAACGAAAATTAAGTATAAGCACGTGAGTTTAATTTGTAGGATTTTTATTTGAATAACATTATTTTATTTATTGAATTGAAATTTTTTTGATTTTTTTTTGTTTCTGAATTTAATTTAATTGATGTTTATAAATGGTAAGGAGTGAAGATATTGCTACAATGTATCATGGCAGTAAAGGCGATTACTATTCTAGATCTGATAAATACTTCTAAGAATTGTTAATTCCCTCTACGTGTAGCGTAAAAACTTGTTTATGAAACTGTCAATTTGGTACAGCTATGATATGGCCAATTGAATGTTGGCATTGGCGGCTTTGGCGAAGTTAAAAATTTAGCGTAGGGTAGCTATTCCCATCCAGTTGTATGGGTTAGGGTTAGTTTGAATTATCGTCGCACTAGAGCTATACAAGAGGGATATTGGCCACGGGCGTCGTTATTTAGAACCACAGTCATGTGACGAGCCAACACCTGATTAGGCACCCGATGCAACTTTTACATCGTACGCAGTATCGGGACTTTGAAAAATATTTAACGTGCACTCCCACCACATGGGGTATTATTCTTTGGATATTTTTGGCTGCATTTGCCAAGGATCGATGGATTTTCGATCAACCTTCAATTAGAATTCAATATTCATAGTAAAGACAAGACAACGCCTGTCGGGTCAGCTAGTATATTATAAAAATAATGATGTATAATTTGAAATTGCATGAAGAATAGCTTCTGGTTCTCTCCAATTTTCTGTGCACAAGTTGGTACTGAAGTTATAGAGAAAAACTAACAATATCCCACATATATTTTTAATATTAAAAGTTTGGTTTCAAAACGGACCTTCTCCAAAGTTTTCAATTTATATCTTTGTGAGGTTAGTTAGCTCATTTTAATAGGCCTAGTGGGGTTTTTTTTGGTGGTTCCCCAAAATTTAAAAAAGCTGAGACTATCTTTTGCAGTTTTGGACCTCTCAACAGTCCTCTTCTAGCTAGAGCGTTTTCTTTTTTTTTGTGAACCTGGTATTGAGAAATGGACTTGTTTTAAGCTTCACTGGATTTTAAATTTATAGTTTGGTTAAGGTATGTAGGTTAGAATAAATTGGAGATGCTTGGCGCAGGAAAAAAGTGAAGCTGCTTAAAAGTCGCCTCATTGATTTGATATCTCAAACAAACCAAAATTCAGAACTCTAACTGTGTTTTTACACGAAACATCTTATTTTAGTCTTTAAGTTAAATAAAAAGAATGTTAAATTTAAAATGTTAAAGATTAAATTTCAAAAATTACGATTGGTGCAGTTATAGATGAAATAAAATTTCAATGTTTCTCGTCAAAAAAAAATTGTTGCCTATATACTTTATTGAATGCTACGTAGAACTAATGTTTAGAATAGCGTGTGTTTGGCGATTTGGGGGCGTATTGAAGAAGCTATCAATTTCTTCATTTGGCAACCAGATTTTTTGTAAAGGTTTTTGACGAGACAGCATCTTCACATTATTGCAACCTCCATAGTCTATGAGTTGTGATGATAATAATAGACAATAATTCATATAAAAACTTAAGCTTTATTAAATAAAATAAATATTCAATTGCCTTTCAAGACATTTCGATGATTAGGGTCTGCATATCCTGGGATCTGCTGATATGGCAGCCTCAAAAAATTCCTTCCCTAAAACTTTTGTCATTGTCTCTGTTCCATTTAAAATTGTCAGCCCAGCCGCAGTGTCTTTGAAAAAAGTGTCTTTTTGTTTTCTTGAACGAAACAGACGATAAAAACTGGAGTCATTTGAAAATATTGTTGAAATATCAGCTAATAGTCGGGTCAACTGAAGGCGTCTGAGTACCGGTAGGTTTCCTCTAACTGCAACCTAAAGGACCAAAACCTATAATTACATTAGTGCAACAAATTTAAAAGGCCAGCTCAGTGGCTATGAGGTAATGTGCCGACCTAATAACCCCAAGATTGCGAGTTCGGTTTTGACCAACTCCACAGATTTTCAGGATGGGAAAATCGAAGGCACGCGAGTCGTGTACAATTATGTGGTTTGCAAAAGATCTCTTATGCACCTAACTACAATGGATACAATAGGCACATCTCGTCTAAATTGCGGATAGATTAAAATCTCGTCCAACTTTAACATCCCCACAGAGCTCAGATTAATTTTAATCTGAGCGGTCAACATTTGTAGAGAGCGGCTATAAATTTTACCAAAAAAAAATGGCTCTCAATTCCGAGTCTGTGAAAGGCCTAATCCGCCTAATTGAAGATGAAAAAATATTAAAGAAAAATTCTAACTAATAATAAAGCTGATATTGAGTTTCTAATTTATAGTAAATTCAATTAATTGTAGTCCTTTAACAGTGTTTTATATAATAAAAATAAACAGTTTTCCAAGTCGCATTGTATAGCATCAAAATATATATTATAAGTTATCAAAAATAATATTAAACCATATTTTTGTGCCTATCTGTACCTGATAACCCAATAAGTAAGTCATCTATTTACATACTTGGGATATCAAGGCTTTACGATACCGATATGATTTTCAATGTTCAAAAAGAGAATTGTAAAAAAGGCCAACAAATATAGTTATTTATGCAACAAGTGTGAAAAGTAACACTTTTTAAAACTAGTGGATTTTAATTCACTCGCTCGTGACACATGTTTTAAAAAGTTTACTTTTCACACGTGTTTCATACACTATTTTTTATAATTACGTGAAAAAAATCAAATCTCATTGGTTCAAAAATAATTCACGTGCTAATTTTTTTACGTAAAGAAGATCGGCATCGATAAATCTCTGGAACTACAAAAGGTAAACTAATTTTTTAGTTTAAAGTCAAACATTTGAACATGTATACTGATTCAAAAATAAAATAATAATAAAATTCACGCGCATAATATTTATAAATAAAGCAGATCAATAAATTTCTGGATTTTATGGAGATTATGAAATAGAAATTTTACTTGAAATGTTGGCACCTTATGAAAAGAGTGAAAAAAAGTACTTTTTTTCACTGCTTTTGAGTGAAAAAAAGTAATTTTGTATCACTGTTTCTAAAAAGTATAACTTTTCGCACGCGTCTGATATTAAAATTATAATGTAAAAATCTGATTTTTTTCACGCAATTATAAAAAAATAATTTCAATACGACTTTCAAACATTTTAAAGTAATCCCAAAAATTTGATCACTATAACATCCATTTTATTTTCTAGTTTGTTGTAGTTAAGTTCTAATAGAAAAATCACACACCTTGCATATGAAATTTAATTACGTTTCCTTTTAAAGGCAGTATGAATAGAGAGTCTTGTTGATTAATTCCCGCCATAACCGGGCTTATCAAAATCATTTCTGAAATGTTGGTAGACTTTAGGCTATCGAACTTTTTATTCAAGAGAAATTTTAAACAATATTTATGTGTAGTTAATATAGTTACATAATAAGGTGGCACTTTTCCAATGTTACATTGCTTGAAGTTGGCAATATTATCTACACCCCCTTTGCCACACAATAGCTTGAAATTGGAGGATCGCAAATACTTAGCCCAGCCATGAGGACTTCTTCCGTCTGTATACTCGTAAACTGTGGTGTGCTTGACGAATGCCACATCACCCTTGTTTTCGGCTAGGCATCTGAATGCGCCTCTGTCGCCGTTGTAACGTTCCGTAGAATTTTGAGAGCAACTGTAAATGTTACACATTATTTTAATCAATTAGTATTTATATCAATGTAAAATCTGCAAATAAATAATGAAACTATAAACTCAGAGCAAATCCGAATGATTTTATCCTGGAATCTGTTTAACATATTCTTTGAATTCCACGGAGTATTAATTCCCACTTTCCAAACCATTTCAATGACGTTGTATTAAATAACTGCCAGGCTGATCTCTACCTTGCCCACAGCTTGCTCTGTGAAGAAATTTGCTCATTACAAAGCAAGCGTCCGTGAAAACGTTCAATTTTCTTAATAGTAACAGTATTTAAATTACTAAAAAGAAGAAAGAAGAAAATTACTAAAAAGAAGTCTTTGAAGAAGGGCGGGACAGGAACAGTTTTAAGAACCTTTGTTAACTGTGAGTTTTTTAAAGAAAAAACTCTGAATACGGTACATTAAAAAAAAGGGTAATACAAACACACCTCAATTCCAATAATTCTTAAAACAACTGTATTTTATAGTGTGGATAGTTCTTCTCCATATGATGAATTTGGAAGTTGAGGAGAGGCAACTTTTTGGAAAGTAATTGTTAATTTCAGCTTATGTGTTTACTTTTATTGTCAAAGACCATTTGGATGACACCTGTAGCGATCCGCTGCACACTCATAAGCAATCTCTAATAACATCTACACTAGATGGTGCTAATTTACTGCTGCATTACTGCCAGTCATATAGATTACAACAAATATTGTAGTATATAAGCCGAAGCAACTTGGTCTTCATCTTGAGATCACTTTTAGTGTACATTGGTTAAATAATATTTTCAGGGACACACTCTCTACACATCCATTGTCTTATTTCGACGCGTAGAGAAAGTGGATTAATAAACACGGTTTTAAACATTTCGGAGGGCATGATAGAAACTATATGTTAAGCTGAGGTTCAACGGTTACCTATTAAGGGTAAAGGGTGATAAGTATTTCATATTTTCAAATTTTGGGATTTGAAGAGTGTGGGGATTTAACCTGTAAGACCTTTGAAAAGCAGGTTCATCGGCTTCATTTACCCGCAACTTATTTCGAAGACTATTTCAAGAAAGTACTAACCGGTTCAATCCTCTGGCGTCCCCGGCACATAGGCGACACAGATCATCTCTCCTCACCCTCCCAGGATTAATATTGGGGTCGTTTGCACCCGGAGCGCAGCTGCCTCCCTCGAAAAAGTCGGCCGTGGCCCCGACCCGGTTGCAAGTCTCACCTCTCGGCATCAGCCCCTCGGAAATGATGAAGCCCACTGGAATCACCCAGCCGGCAGGCCTGTCTAGCCCGCTGTGGCAAGAACGTAGACCTGCAAAGATAGTTAACTTTAATATTAATATACTTTTATATAAAATAAATTAAAAGTAGGTTGGTCTTTTCATGTTAAATACTTCCATTCATCGGGCTCAAGAGCTCAAATGAGATTGTAATAATCTGTCAATGTTCAGCCAGTCTACAGCCACGGCTGATGTCACGCAAGCCCAAACCTGTATAGACAAAAGTAGATATAGGTCTTTTCACGTAAATAACTTTATGCATCTTCATCTGGAGCGTGAATCAGAATACGGAAATATCTGTCGAAACGGATCAATATTATGTGGCTCAAAAGTACGAGGGCTGTTTTTTTTCAACCTCCGATGGGCTGTAACCAGGGCCGCCGACAGGGGGGGGGGCAAAACTATGCATTGCATAGGGGCCCGTAAAATGTTATAAGGCCCGCGCCAGTGGGCCCTATTTAAAAAAAAAATTATCATTTTTAAAAATTTGCAAATCACTAAAATATTTATTAGTTCGAAATTAACATTCGGCCCGCACGGAAAAAAATGTTTTGTTGGGAGAACCAAATTTTTTTTGTTGACGTGTTTTGTTGACTAAATTTGTTGACTTAACAATATTTTACTTGTCCCAACAAAGCGAGTATTTTCCCCACAACAAAACCCGTTTGGTTGAGGTAAGCTCGGCCTGCTATTTGCTGTTTCTAACTGTGACGTCATGGCGCCTGTCATCAACGGCAAATCGAAGAAAATTAAGGGCGCAATTTGGCGCCATTCGGCCATTATCGTCACGGAAGGATTTGATTGCTATTTTCAAAAGTAACTTGGAGCCGTAGTGAGCCTAGTGGTCAGCGTCTCTGTCTCGAGATCGGAAGGTCCCGCGATCGAGTCTCGGTACCACTGAAGACCAACCGAGTATATGCGGAGTACGTGCTCGTTAAATCTGTAGGGTCCGAAAGTCCTGTGGTCGGTCATTGCGCATTTTCGGTTTAGCGCATTTTTGGTTGAATCAATAAAATAATTTCAACAAAATAATTTGTTACTGACAACAAAATTTTTGTTGGCGCTATATTGACCAAAAAAATTTGTTGAAACAACAACATTTTTGTTCTTTCAACAAAATATTTTTTTCTGTGCGTAATGTCCAGGATTAGGTGCCCTAGTCGAAAGAGACCGAAAATTGAATTCTATTCTTAATTTATTTTTTTTTTTAAATTGTAATTAATTTTGTAAAATTCGTTAGAATTATTGCGATGTTCGTGCCTTTCAATAATTTTTTTAATTTTCAAAGACGACTTGATATGCAAAATCATTAAAATATTTGACAAGAGGAGGGGGCCCCCTGTCAATTCATGTTTACTTAGGGCATGTTATTAGGCATTGTTATTAGGCAATGTTATTAGGGCATGTTTACTAACGGGCCCATTTAATGACGGGGCATGAGGTCCCCAGTCTTTTGGAACTTCAAAATTTATTTAATTATGAAAAAAATGGGAAATGTTAGTATATATTGTAAATTTTACTGCAATTTTTCGTAACTTTTTAGCATTATTAAAAAAATAATTACGACTTATTTTTATGTCTATAGTTTAAACTGCGAAATTATTCCTTTTTTCAGTAATAAATTTTTCAAGAGGGGCCCTTCGGGGATTGGTTAATCCCCCCACACCTTTAGAATTTTTTGAAAGCAATTTACATTTATTATTAGGGAAAACCCTCTTTTCATTTAATAAATGTGTAAGACAAATATTTCTAATAACAAATGATAGGGCATTTGCAGTTTTAATGTCAAGTAAGTTAATATCAAAATCTTAATTCTGATTTTTTTCACAAATTCGTGGGAAATAAGAATACAATTTAAATATTATAAATTAGTTTATATCAAATATCTTATTTTTGATAGAATTATGAAATAGGGTATACACCAAAAATAGGTAACAATTAAAATGATTTTAATGCAATATATTTTATTAAAAAAGGTCCGGTTGTCACTTTTCAGTTGACTCGAAATAGTAACTGGACTCGCCGTTTTTTGTCCAGCGGGGAGACAAGGTTTTTTTTCGAGCAAGAAAGACTGAGAAGAAAGTTTATGTTTCATTCATTTCCTGTTTGTTTGGGGAGATAAACCCCTCACTCCCAGTTCCTTATCTATACATTGATCTCCTGCTTCTTCTATCACCACTTGTAGCAAAAGACCAGCAGGACCAATAAAATCAGAGTATATTCCCTACCTCTTATGGCCCAGGCAGGGGACCCAAATGGTTTTTTTTGGAAAATAGTAACATCCTTCCTGTCAGTGACCCCTCTGTGCAGTCGTTCATTCTCGCAAGTGAAACTTTTAAAACCCTTGTAGTTTGAATTGCTTTTCCCGCTCTCTCTTTTTATGGTCAAAAAAATAAATAATTTCGAAATAAATTAAAAAATAAACTAATTATAAAAATAAATAATAAATTATAATTACATTAAATATCAAAAATAAATTCTGGTTATTTAAATTAAATAACGAAAATTACTAATTTTGCAAAACTTAATTCAGTACCTTGATTTCAATAGTTTTCAGGACATAAGATGTAAGTGATGATTTGTTATCTTTTATCTAATTAATTAATCTTTCTATTTGCTTGTAGTTATCTTTTTTTTATGTTGCATGAAGTAACTAATATGATGTTAAGCCTATTTGATAGTTAAAATCTTTTTAAAAAGGCAACTGTAGATTTCTCCAAGACACGTTAAATTTTTGTTAACTAATTTCAAATTAAATTTAATTAGAAATAAGGGTTTTAAGTGTTCATTAATAGTTACCATAAGTTTAAGATCATTAAAATGAAACAATTTGTTTTTAATGAATAAATAATTTTATATTTGATATCATTGTTAATAAGAATTAATATTAACTTTTTAATAACCAGCTTATTTTTAGCCTACTTTTTTTTAATTCGAAGGAATTTTTTTAAAAATGAAAAAGTAGGTATAGACATGCTAAAGATGTCTGTCTGTCCGTACTCCCCTCCCAAAATCGGTTCTATCCGTCGGATCTTTATAAAAATGTTCTTTTTGTTAGAAACTATGTACTTTTAGAATGAACCAACTTTCGAAAGCTTTAACACAACTTCCGGAGACAGCTTTCCAAAGATACGGACAGACCCAACTTTCATACTTTTTGTCCGTCTGTCTGTACTTTCGGGCGGACATCTGTCTACTGTCTTTCGGTCAATTTCCCATTGAAAATATTTTTTAATTATTCAAATCGCGGTTGCCATATCAGGAATAACATGAGAAAAAAGTTTTATTGCAATTTATTCCATTACTAGTAAATAAATACCCGTTCTTCGCATGGCTAAAAGAATATCAAATCGATCCAAGTATATGTGTCATTTAAATTGCTGTATAGGATAATAAGCTTTGCCTTTGTTCCCGGTCATTATAAAGAATAAAATCCCGTTACTTATATTGCTTTGAAATTCCAAAATAAAAATACATCAATATAAAATACACATCCTCATATCAGAAAAATATTCCTCAATATGAACTTACTGTCATCGCGATTTTCCTGATAAATTCAAAATTAACCATAATTGTATAACAATGTTATTTCACGTCAAAACCTCCATTCTGGGTTTTTAAAAAAAAAAAAAACATTTAGCTCATTGGCACGTTCAATTATTTTTCAAATCATTAATTTAGTTTCTGAAGGTAATGGCAAGAAAATAAAGCCATTTCAATTTTAATTAATTGTTGTGTTCATTTTAATTTCTTCTGTCGAATGGCAACACGAAAGGGAAAAAATGATCGGATTTGAGCGAAAGTGGTGTATTCTTTTCAGAAAATTAGAATTTTCTCTGAAAATGGAACAAATATGAAAAAACTAAGCCTCAAGTACACACGTTGGTATGAAAGGGAATCTATCTTAAAAATTTCGCTTCTGAGGGCAGTATAAGTAGTTATTTTACGATCCACAGACAGACAGACTCTTTCTTTTATTATTATAGATAGCGAGAACACTTCCGCGTGCAAGTGACGCTGAAGTCGGGGGGGGGGGGGGGGTAACTATAATGGATTAGTTTGGGGCCCGAACTAAGTTGCATAGGGGCCCATAAATCCTGTCGGCGGCCCTGGCTGTAACAAAAAGACGGGTCAAGATACAAAAAAGATTTTTTTACCAAAAGTAAAGCACAATACTACTTATTTCTCCATATAATCACCTTGACGATTAAAGCATTTGTCATATCTGTAAACAAGCTTTGAAATACCCTCTTCATAAAGTGTAGCCGCCAATGATTTGAAGGAAGTTGTGACGGTTTCTTTAAACTCCACGTCAACTTGGAAGTGCTACAATCCAAGCCACTATGCTTATCAATAATTCACTTATGGTAAACCTTCGAGTTTCCCTAAACACTTGGTCAACTCGCTGAACAATACTGATATTCATGAAGAAGGGGACCAAGGAAGCAAGTCTGTCGCTGCAGACGGTATTGTTCAGCGAGTTGACCAAGTGTTTAGGGAAACTCAAAGGTTTACCATAAGTGAATTATGGACTAGCAGTGGCTTGGAGGACAGAAAAAAATTGACGTAAAGCTTCCAAATTTACTTTTTTAAACGAAACCGTCACAACTCCCTCCCAATCATTGGCGGCTACATATTATGAAGAGGGTATTTCAAAGCTTGTTTACAGGTATAACAAATGCCTTAATCGCCAAGATGATTATGTGGAGAAATAAGGAGTATTGTACATTATTTTAGGTAAAAAAATCTTTTTTGTATTTTGACCCGTCTTTTTGTTACAGCCCATCAGAGGTTGAAAAAAAAAACAGCCCTCGTACGTTAGCTTCATACAAATGGGAATTACAAGTGTCGGAGTGATTCGCATTGTGATGTTCTGTCTACGTCTATCCAATAAAGCTACATGCTCTTTCAAGTGGTGCTCGTAACTCAGGAAAAGCGTCCAAATAGTAAATCAGCTATATGATATTAACGGTAGTATAGAACACCTATCTGATATGAGTTATCTAAAACAAGTCGTGTAGTTATAAAGTCAATTGCTAAAAGTTGTCAAAATGTTAATTTTTAACCAACAGTAAAACTATAAGACTTACCTCTAAGTTGATACATGTATTTAACGTCTGAAGCTCTCCTTAATACTGCAACAGCAAAATAAGTGTCCTCGGGTTTCTGGTAAAATTCTGAAGCAATTGGTTGGAGTCCATAATATCTAAAAATTTACAAAATAATTGCAAAACGCATGGAAAAATGTCAAGTCAAGGTTTAAAAACTGTGTAATACAAAGGGGTCCATTGAATTATATTTTATGATAATCAGAAGGAAACTATGGAAAATTGGAAAATCGAGTGATTATTTTTCTGCGTGCTTGCATAGGTAAGGATTTCTTACAGAATTGTCCATAAATTTTCATAGGAGCATAAAAAGCCTCCTTTGGAAAAGTAATATACTTAACTCAAAACCAACCATCCAATATATGTTTCGTTGGAAAAAAAATACGAAACAGTTAAATAGAGAAATAAGTGCTTAAGTGTCCCAACAGGAAAATAGGTTAATGTTTCGTATTTGATCGTTTCCGGCAGTCAATTCCTAATATTAATAATTCCTATTGTACCCTCCTCTAAGAACTTAAAATCTCAAAAATTGAAGGTATATATGGTATAGCCGATCAAAAAAGGTGAATCATTTTGGTCACACTAGGTTCTTTTCGAATCAAAATATTTCGGAATTTAACTCGTCGTACAATTTTCCTTACCTTCCTTATTCCTAATATTAATAATTCCTATTGTACCCTCCTCTAAGAACTTAAAATCTCAAAAATTGAAGGTATATATGGTATAGCCGATCAAAAAAGGTGAATCATTTTGGTCACACTAGGTTCTTTTCGAATCAAAATATTTCGGAATTTAACTCGTCGTACAATTTTCCTTACCTTCCAGCCTTGTAGGTATCACCTCCATCCAGTATCACCAAATGTGACTTGTCCTCTTTGACGCTCTTCATGCAGAGCTCAGTAGTTGTCTCTCTTGTACAGCGAACTGTTGGCCACAAACCGAATGCAGAAGATGTCTTGGCCAGAACCATACAGGCTGACATTTGTTCGCCGCTGCTAACGCAAAAGATGGCCTGGTTGCTTTGGAAGTCTCCGCATTCCCTGTTTGGGTTCTGGATAACATGGATGAAGTCGCCTGTAAGTAAAGCATTATTTGGTGCATATGGTGTTGGATTACAAAATACTGTGTTATAGACTTACGTACATAGTGTAGCCGCGATAATAAGGTAGTTATTTTGTGTTGAGGTGGATCAAGGTGACAGTTACTGTTACAAACCTACTTATTTTTTCATAAATGCTTTAAGGATGCTAAGAGTTTAGATTTTGAATAAGTTCTAATCTTTTCATGTTTCTTAGGTTCTGAGTTAACACTGTAAAAATGTATTGTGTAACCTTACTTCTTAAAACTGATAGAATCCTAGCTGCCTCCAGTACCGTTACACAAATAAGAAGTTTACTGCTATTTGGCGGTGCAACGTTACTCCCTAAAACTGGAGGCAGCACTTACTTCTACCAGTTTTATGGAGTAAACTTCTCATTTGTACAACGTTACTGCATAAATTTGATGTAACTTAAAAATGTCTGAATTATAAGACAACATTACTCCATAAAGCAGGAATAACGTTAAACCAAATTATTACAAAGAAAAATGACATAATTCATAATAGTCAACATAATTCAACTTTCAACGTAATACATTTTATGGGAAGCCAATAAAAACGTACCTAAATAGTCAATATAATTGGACTTTTCATCTTCAATTTTATTTAATTCTGTCACATTTGGACTAGAAAGAAAGCTTTCATAAAACCATTTTGGAAATTTTTGGGTGTCATTATAAAATAAGAAATGAACTTTCAAAACAGCGCCCATTGCTTCTAAAAAATCTTTGACTTTGTTTTCATCTTCAGCAATATCACCTGGAATATATAAGCAAATATAAATATTAGGTAAAGTAAAAACAAAAGTACACGCTATAACTATAAAAAAACGTATCTAACATGCGTTTAGACTATTAAAAGTATGTACTTAAGTACATTTGATAGTTTAAATGCTCATTGCATTTATGCCCGTCCGTTATTTATGCCCAGTAGCTAAAATATAGGATGCTGGTTTGTTATTCCAAGTTTAAGTTTGTCTTAATACACAAAATATAAACAAATGAAGACCATAGTTCTAAATAATAAAATTTGGACAATTTAAAATGCACGAAAAACGAATTTTTTTATTTTATAAAGTTAACTTTTTCATTCGGTAAAGAATGAGCGTTAATGATATTCACAAATGGGATACAAAAGGTTTAATTAAAGATTTAAATAAAATATACTATAAATTCATAGCTTTTCGCATGCAATTTTTATTTTATGTGTTATAAAATTTCTTTTGACAAAATGCTTTTTAAGATGTTTATAATTTTCTTAAACAATCAAAAGTATGAATAATTATAATACAGACTCAAACTAACCATCGCGGTTTGCAAAAACAAATATTAAAAAAGGATTACTCACTTCGCCTAGCGATAAAAGTATTAGTAGGATGGACTCCCCAGACACAAGGAGATGGATCATGAAGGCTTTTACGTCCACCTTCAAAACATAGAAACTCTGCTTCCTCAGCGAAAGTAGGATTCTTCAATACGTATTCCCTAATAAATTATCCCTAGTAATTTAATTTTGTAAATCAAACTATCAACATTTTTTTTAATAGAACCACCAAAAGATGTAAAAGCAATTTCTACAACCATTTTATAGTTTAATATAAGACTAATAACACCCGGACATCACTCGTACCTAAACATAAAAAAAACATTTTGTGATTTCAAAAGGTTTTAAATTGGGAAGTCACGAAATTGTTCTTCATGGCTACCTCTGTAAGAATAATTTAAAAGATCACATAATGACAACATTAAGCAGTCATTCATACTTTTTTTGTTATTGAAAGCAATGCATCCAATAACTATATTTTCAATTCAATTGAGAAAACGAACTATAAATTAATTGACTGAAACTGTGCTTAATCTTTTTAAAAAAAACGAATTCATCATAATTATTTGTTACGCATTTTGCTATTGCTATTAAAACATAAAAACTTCTGCATTCTTCTCCGTTTGATTTTAAAACTTTTGGAAGAATGAAGATATAGATTTCAACCTATTCGCTAACACGTTCATGTTAAGATAAAATTTTACAATTTCTAAGTGTTACAAAAACGTACTTCACCTTAAAGCTGACATTTTCGTAAAAGCGACATCAGCCAACCCATCGGTTAGGCACTTCAAAGGTCCTTCATCACCTGCATACTCATCATCCGCAGCACAAGTGGATTCATTTTTGCATTTACTGCACAACTTATTATACTTCTTTTCTAAGAAGGAAAGTAGATGCTAAATTTAATTAAATTCAAATTTGGTTTTAATGCAAGAAAAACCATCATTACTATTATTAGGAGGCCCGTCTCATGGGTAGCTCTAATATGACGTCTATCCAACAATTCAACAAATTCTGAAGATGGAGTTTTAGGAAACTTTTGAAACCTAAACCAAGTTGTTAAGATAAGTAGTGCGACTTTAGTCGAGAGACTTGCGTTAGAGTCCTACTTACAACCCTCCTATAAACGTATTTGCGCTGAGGGTAATAAAACAATAATAACAGTCTACTATACTATGTCAGTATATATCAGTCTACAGTACAAATAAACCCCTATCAGTCAAGGGGGTTCCTTTATTACACTGTACATGATCATACGTGTTTGTTAAATACAAAGTTAACAACGTATAATGTCGCGCAAAGTTCCGTTAGGTGCCAGTTCAAGCCTCGACTTTGTCCCACAGTTTTAAATTATGAAAAATTTATCGAAAAAGAAAAGTCGGACTTCCACCCTTGGGGTCACTCTCATTAAAGAAGG
>JAFNEN010001249.1:57500-61854 GCA_019343175.1 Oedothorax gibbosus
AACCCTCTTGTTTCGAAGCAGTAATGTCACACAGACACACACCCAATGCGGAGGGGGAGTGCATGACACTTATTGATTGATCGCTGAGACCAACTGGGGTCACCTCGCTCCTTTGTCAGTACACTTGTCGCGTTGGTGCTTTACCGATTTCCCCCTAGGTAGTGAAAACCAGATAAGGTGCAGTCCCTCGCAATAGAAATGCAGCAAAGATGGCAAATTTTGGTTTGTAGTGTACTTTAACCAAATAATTAAACTAGGTGTCGATATTTATATACACATTATGTATTTGTCGCCCTCGTAGTGTAACAGTTATAGCTCGGGACTGCAGGGCTGGGGTCGGGGTTCGATTCCCGGGTAAGACTGGGTTGTAAATTGTACTTATCTCAGTCTTATAATTGGGTATAAATCTGTTAGGCTGTGTGTCATAATAATAAATATATAAATATATATTTTATTGAAAAACTAATGCATCATCCACAAGAGCACATTGCTTGAAGTCAGCTATTTTTAAAAATCTGAATTAATTAACTAGTTTAAATAAAACAATTTATCAACGAAAGAAATTATGAATTTTAGATTAAAACTATAAGTAAATTTAATGCTCAAGTTCATTATTTAATTTTAAAAAATAGCCCAAATACATGCATAAAATCGTGATTTGAGAATTTTATTTTCCTTTATAAAAACTTAGTGACCTTATAAAAAAACATAGCAAATGATATTTCTTTACTAAAAAATGTTTATTTGATGATAACAAGTATGCGAAACTACACATTATGTGTTTTTTTCAAAGAGAGTTTCGATTACAAGGAATTTTGATTATGCGTTCAAAAGTAATTTTGAATAAGTTAATATTTTTAAAGCAATAAAAAATTACTAATAAACTTGTTTTGTGTTATAATTCATAAATTTTTAACTATATGTTTTTCAGCTTGTTTTTGCGGACAAACGAAGAAATCATTTGTTCTGATTAGGTTAGCTTTTGAATTATCGTCACACTAGAGCTACACGAGGGCTGTTGGCGACAAGGGTCGTAATTTCGAACCACATGCACCCAACGCAACGTTCAGGGTGACATCGTACGCAGCGATGGGATTTGAAGCAGATTTAACGTGCACTCCTTTTACACGGGTTATTATTCGTCGGACATTTTGGGCTGCACGGGCCGTTTATAGATCTGCAGTTATTTTGGAGATGCCGGACCCGAACCTGGGACCTTCCGCATGCAAGGCGAGCGCCTAAACCTACTAAGCTCTACAGTAACTTTTTGTTCTGAACTTCACAAAAAACTCACTTCGTTGTTTATAAAATATTTTATAAGCATATATTTTTTCTTGCAATTTACGTTTCGGTTGATCAAAATAAAACCAAAATCCCGATTTTTAATTTTTTTAAATTCAAGAACAATTACTTGCCGAGTTTTTGTTTAAAAAAATGAAAATAAAAAGTTCACAAGACCGTTTAAAAGATTACTTGGTGAATTTGATCATAGCTTACATTATCGTTTGGTGGTTGAAAAGCGTTTATTGGTAAACGTTTTTCAAATTATAGATGTCTGTCATATATCTAAAAAAACTTCTTGTTTCAAGTGTATAGAATGTATTTTGTATGTGTAATAAACATTAACTTACTTTGATTACTATGTTTTTTAAATGTATGATGCTGTTTCTATTACAATTTCAAAAGTGTGTTTAATATTAAAATTAAATACCCTTAAATATTATTGAAGTTCGGTTTAAGGTTTTTTTTTAATGATGGAAATGTTTGTACAAAATTACTTAGCACTTCTCATATTTTTTATCTTAAATTAATATAATTAGATCAAATTATCACCCAACCAAATGTAATTCCAGAAAAAACACAAATG
The DNA here is from genome assembly GCA_019343175.1 of Oedothorax gibbosus. Classification (NCBI taxonomy): domain Eukaryota; kingdom Metazoa; phylum Arthropoda; class Arachnida; order Araneae; family Linyphiidae; genus Oedothorax; species Oedothorax gibbosus. The sequence continues at coordinate 59,368 of JAFNEN010001249.1, forward strand.
AAAACCATAACGCTGTAATTATTACCATTCATGAAAATGGTGTCAAATATGCTCACTGAAGTTACTTCGAATTCGAATTTTTTCCTGAAAATTTCAATGTCATTTCAATGCGCAGATTTTTTTATGTGTCAAACTTGTCTGTAGCATTTGTAGTTTGGGATATGAAAGTGGGTGACGGACAGACAGATGGACATAGCCTTTTGCGTTATAAACTTGTCCACATATTTGGAAAGGATTATTCAGATCGAATGATGGCTAATCCTATTTTGTAGCTCTTTTTTATATAACGGTAATTAATACCATAATGAATTTTACTATTATATACTATAAGCTTTGTCATACCGAATTTCTATTAAAGGTGCTAGCGGTAAAGTTTAAAACTTGAAAATGGAATATTTTTAATTTTTAATGCCAAATAAACCAATATTCCGAAAAATATTTTCTTTGTTAAAAAAAATGCCTAAATCTATTACCGGGAAGTATACTTTATTCTACATCTTAAAGGTCAAATTTTCCCCACGCTGCGTACAATGTCCCCCTTTAAAAAGTTTCTTTTGGGGGCCCAAATGGGTTTTTGGCTCGTCACGGGGCCGTTTTTTTAAATTTCAACGCCCGTCGCCAATAGCCCCCCGTAGCTTTTTTTTCAATTTTTAAAATTTAAACAAACCCTTTTAATTTTAAAAAAAAAACTATATTTTAAAAAAATTATGAGCTCCAAAAAAAAAATTTTAAAAACAAATTTTTTTAAATTAAAAAAAAAAAAAGTTGAAGGAAAATTTTTGGTGTAGCCCCCCAAGAAAAAACCCCCAAAAATTTTTATTTTAGCTTTAAAAAAAAAATTTTTTTAGCAATTTTTTTTTAAAACTTCAAAAAAAGTTAAAAAATTTTTTTTTTGGGCCCCTTTCCCCCGGCCCCAAAAAAGTATACTTCGTTTGCCCAAAAAAAAACAAGCTAAAAAAAATTTTTAAATTTAAAAATGTATGAATTTTTTTAAAAAAACAAGTTCCCCCGAATTATCGATGTTTTAAAAAAATTAATCTATTCAAGTTTTTCTTTGAGCGCAAAATTTAAAACCCCCAAACTAATTAAAAATTTTTAAAAAAACATATAATGTGTTAGAAATCAGGGGTTTTATGCACGGATTTGAAAAATTTTTTTTTATTATTAAAAAATTTAAAAAAGAGCAGAAATTTTTAAAAATTATATAAGATTTCCCTAAAAAACATATTTTTTTTAAAATTTAAAAAATTTCTTATTTTTAAAATTTTTTTTAAAAAAGGTTAATTAAACCAGATTTTTAAAAAAAAGGCTGACTTCAAACAATGTGCTCTTGTAAACGCAAAAAACATTACTTTTTAAAAAAAAAAATATCGTAAACCCCCCCCAATTATTTGGTCAGGGGGAAAGTTAAAGTACCATGCCCACAGCCAAGTGATGGGCAAAAAAAAATTTAAAAAAAGTGCAATCAATTATTTGTTGGGGGGCCCCCTTTTTAAAGGGGGGGGGAAAAAAATTTTAAATTTTGGTTTTTTCCCTTTTTGGCGTATCAGCGGGGGGCCGGCCGGGCCAAAACCCCCCCAAAAGGGACGGCGGGTGTCCCCAGGGGTTTCCCCCCATCTGAAGGGCGATCAATCAAATGAGTGTCAAGCAGTCTCCCAAAACCCCCCCCTTTTTTTAAATTTGGGGAAAAACCAAAAAGGGCGGGTAACCCCCCGGGAGTGCCACTTGCGACCCCCCCATTTTTAAAGAAGGGAAAAAAAACCTAAATTATCCTTTTTGCCCCCTTTAAAAAGGGGGAAATCGGGGTGGTTTTCCCAAAATTTAAACCCCCCAAAAATTTTGGGTTTTTTTTAGCCCCCTTTTTGTAGGCCCCAAAAATACGGGGGGTTTTTTTATAAAAAAAATTTTTTGTTGCCCCCCCCTTTTTGGGGGGCGAAAAGGGGCCTTTTTTTTTTTGAAAGTACGTGTGGCCCTCTGTAAAGGGGGGTGATAGGGGGGGGGGGGGGGGTAATTTAAAAAAGGGTTTAAAATCCTGCTTTCGACGGGACAGTCCCCATGGTTGGGCGCTAAACACTTTTTGTTACTGAGATAAAATTTAAAAAAAAAATTTTAATTTTTCTATATTTTTTGGGAAAAGTATCCCCCAAAAAAAAATTTTTTTGGGGGAAAAAAAAATTTTTTGACCCCCGAAAAGGGGACAAAAAAGGGGGGAGTGTTTCCAAAAGTAATAAATGAAAAAATTTTTTTTTTTTTTATTTTATATTTAAACCCCCTTCAAACGAAATTTAAACATTAAAATCGTAATTTTTTTTCCCCCGGAAATTTAAAATTTTTTTTTTAAAAATTTTTAAAAAAGCCTTTAAAGTTGGGGGGGTGACGACATTTGGGGAAAAACCCCCAAAAATTTTTAAAATTTTTTTTAACAAGGAAGTTTGAGCATTGTGAAATCTTAAAAAAAAAAAAAGGTAATTTTAAAAAAGGGTATTC